>JZKD02S2287311.1:116760-132834 GCA_000966675.3 Picea glauca | reverse complement strand
ATAGGACGGAGGCGCTGCCATACTGGTTTAACTCTAGGGTATGTTTTGATCTCATGCACAATGATAGACGGGTCGATGCCTGACATCTCTTCGTAAATCCAGGCAAAAACATCACTCGGGTAAGTCCACCTTGAAAACCCCGACAGAAATATGGGCCGTCCATCAGAGGAGGACGCGTGGAAGTAATCAGAGCCATCAGGGAAATTCCCAACAGAAAGTCGTCTATCAGCATTTTGGTCATCGGGATATCAGGAATCCTGATAACAAGATATTTGGGCATTTCGGAATCGCGAAGTCTGAAACCCCGACGTGAGGTAAGGCTGTGTTCATATGATTTAGTGGTCATGTGGACCAACGCATAGCCAGGAGGGCTAACCCATAAGGGACCATATCGGTGAATTATCTCATCGAGAATCGTGGAGTCAAGATTTCTATTGGCAAGAGTTAAGGATTTCCCATGAAGGAAGTCCCAGAGTAGATCTGAGCCGTCCGACTGATGGAGGCCACGTGTCGAGAGAGTAACCACATCATGAAACCGGGGATCGAGGATTCAAGGGTGCCGTGATTGAGAGTCTGGATTCTTGTAATGATAAACCCCGATGAACGGACAAGATTCTTTCGGAGGATCTCAGGGTCTTTAATGACCGTCAGATGTGGAGACGAGATGTCAACTTAAGCCAGGACATGAATATGATTTAGGATAAGCGGCGAGTATATCTGGACGGCCATAATCCACCCGTCCAGATCTACGGCTGAGGTTCCATTCCGGAGCCCCCTTACTGTTCTACCTTTAGCAGTAGGGGGGGGGGCCGGAATTGGACACACAACTCTCGAACGGTCAAGATTAACTCATCGTAATCAACGGTGCTCAAGTGGATTCTGGACCCCCCTTGCCATTCTATATTTAAGAAGGGGGGGGGTCCAAAATAGTGTGGTGTGTGAAGTAGGGACCCTCCCGTCACGTCGACCACCGTGTCGCGTTTCCCTCTTTTCCACCTGTGTTCCACCTAACCGCACAACGGGGCCGTTCCCCATTGGTTGTTCTCTACCCGGTTGAGGTTTGTTCCGATTGTCCATTCGCTGACCATGTAGGGATTCATCCCCATTGGTCGCTCGCTATCCCTGCCGGGGTTCGATAGTTGCATATTCAAATGTTTGGACGTTACTATAGCGCCGAAGTGCGAAATGCAAAAGACATTGCATTCAAATTGAACCGTGAACCTAACCCACGATCACATGGGAACGGAGAAGGAGAGAGAAAGAGCCAGCTTACGCTGGGCCTCCATGGTTATTTAGGGGTTCGAGTCTGACAGAGGAACAAAAAAATTTGATTTAGGTAGTGGGTATATTATAGCCATTGGATCCATTCGGAAGAAGATAGATCCCCCACAACCATCACATCTAGAGAAGGTGAAAGAAGATTAAGCAATGTTCGGGGTTCGAGAGCTTGGGGGTTGTGGGGTGTTTAACAGTGAAATCATGAAGTCGTGAGTTGTCGAAGTGATGTGACATGGTGATGTCACCAGGGGTGACGTGCATAGGAAATCATTGAAGTCCCGAAGCACTGGATATGATGTGGAAATATGACATCACCTAGGATGACATGGACCTACCTAGGTTTGCCATGTGTCACTCATTTTTGTACTTTTGACAAGAACTTAGGAATGATTGGACCCTCACACGTGTCACTCGATGGTGGGACCATGTTTCACCACTTTGATTGGTGACAACTGTACTTTGTGGGCCCCGGGAGGTTAAGTAGTTCGGTAGTTCAACTTTTGGGAAAAGTTGTTGGAAGAACTTCCAGACCACTGAATTCTCAAAGTTCTGAAGTGATGTGGCTTGGTGACGTCACCAGGGGTGATGTGGACACACAAGATGCATGCCATGTGTCAATGTGTTTTGAGCTTTTGAAAGGTTGATTTTGTAGTTAGAAATTGACACTTGTAACCCCAAAGATTGGGCCACATGTCCACTTCTTGGATTATTCCACGTAGAAACAGGGTGTGTAGTACTAAGTGGACCCAAGGGGTTCACCACTTCGGTGTTTGGAAGAAATGACGTGAGAGGAAGGTGAAGTCCCCAAAGCTCAGAAGAGTGGATTAAATCCTCACCGTTCATCAGGAGGGGACACATGACAATAGATCCCATGGTCTGGAGGATTCAAGGCACATGTAGTTGAGGTCTAGGACTGCTGAAGGCCTGTAGGCCGGAGTCCATCAAGATCGTTAATCATAAAGGACACATGGCACTAGATCCAAAGGTTCGGAGAAGAAGTACTCCAGAGGATTTGAGTTACATATGTTGTGAGTCAAGAACTCCCAAAGGGCCAGAGTTAATCTTGACCGTTGATTGGGAGATGACACATGGAGGCAAGAGAGGGGATCTTTAGTGGGTTGGTAGTTCGGGAGTTTGGTAGTGAAGTTTTTTGGAAACCGCCGAATCCCGGAGTCCCAGAGCTCGTATCCACCGTACATCTAAGCAGAGAATGTGGAACATAGATCCATCTTCCTTTGCAAGTTCGCTAGTTTGACGGTCTGGGAGATTTGTTATGATGTAATTTGGAAACTACCAAAGCCTAGAGTCCCACAACTCCTATCGATAGTAGATCTAAACAAGGAATAAAGATCATTTATTGGTGTGTCCTCCGAGTATTTAGAGAATCAACATTCAGGGAAAATGTATAGTTGGAGGTATATCCTCCCAAGCCCTAAAGTTATAGAGCCCTGAAGCATAGGATAAGCACCTAATGATTAGCGCTTGGTCAAAGCCCCTAGTTACATGAATTTGGGGGCTGAAGGAAAAGGGATAGCACCCAAAAGTTTGTTTAAGAACAAGAAAGGGACAAATTGTTTAAATATCCATAACTTCCTGCTCAAAACTCAGAATTGAGCATGGAAGCAGGCATTGGAAAGGTTTTGAACAATGGAAAATAACTGTTCACCTAAAAATTGGATATGAATAGTCAATTTATTAGGACATCAGTAGAAAAGAAGATTGATATATATTAATGAATCAGAATGGTTCATATTTTCATGAAATTATTAAGAACAATCAGCCTAACAAAGTTCCTGTGGTTGCACATTTTTGCAGAATTAACAACTGCTAAAGAAGAGTCAACATAGAGTCAAGAGAGATGGAAGATACACAGGTAGTCTTTAGCCAAGAAGATGAAATCATAGGGTTGAATGTCCAGTTGGGTTTGGATGGAACCAACTCCAATGGACATGGAGGAGGAAAGGAAGAAGACATAAATCTAGCTGAGACCATCAGAAAATTGTAGACAGATGTCCAGAGACACAAGGATGACAATGAGAGGCTTATGAAAGCCAAGGAACATCAGGAAGACTTCAATATGAAGTTAATGAAAATCCTAGACATAATTGAAAATAATTTGGATAAGGAGAGTGGCTCCAACAAATTAGGAAGCCATGATACCCTTGAGAATAAAGGAAGATCAAGGAGTGGTAGCAGACATCACCATCACTCCCAAAGAATTCCCATAGGAGATCACATAGTATCTCAAGTCCATTCCATGTCAGGAATCTTAGGAGGTCTTGGGTGGATGAGTTGAAAGGAGAAATGAATAAGATCAAACCTCCTACTTTTGATGGCGAGCACAAGAAGGATGAGGATGTTGAAACATAGCTTATAGGCATGGGGAAGTATTTCCAATTGAATAACCATTCTTCCCATGCATAAGGAAGGATTGTTATCTACCAACTTAAAGGAAATTCATCCATGTGGTGGGATCAACTGGTGCAAGTGCAACACCTCAGAGAGAAAAATGTGACTTAGAAGGAATTCAAGAGGCATTTTGAGAAGAAATACCTGACTAAGAGGTATTATGATCAAAAAATGAAAGAGTTCTTTGAACTCAAGTTGAGAAGCATGACTATTGAGAAATATGAAAGGATATTTCTAGATCTGTTGAAGTATGTCTCCTTCATCAAGGATGAGACATTGAAGATAAATAGGTACCTAGTGGACTGCCATATTTCATTAGTGATAAAATCCAATATGATTATCCCAAGACTCTAGAATAAATCATAAGGAGAGAAAAAATATTATATGAAAAACAAAAAGGAAAGCCTACTTTCTAGAAGGATTGGGAGGACAAGGAGAAGTTTAAGAAGGAATAGAGGTAAAAGGGGAACAAGCCACCCTTTTTCAGAAATAGTCCTCAAGGACAAACATATTTTAGAGAGCACATAATGGCTATGGTTGGTGGGAAAAAGGACAAGGAAGGAACCCATTCAATGTTGGGGTTGTAAGGGAGACCACAAGTATAGAGATTGCCCTCAAAAAAATGACAAAGTGAGAACTGTCCACAATGTACAACAAGAAGAAACAATGGAGGACATGGGAATAAGTATACCAGGGATCTATGTATCCCTGGACAAAAAGCAAGCTGATTTTCAATCACACATGATTGAAGTGGAAGGTAATATCAATAACCATGCCTTTACTATTTTAATAGATTCAGGAGCTAGTCATAGCTATATAGATCCTAAGGTAGTGGATATATTGCTTTTTCCAAGAAGCAAGCATGAGAAATCTTCATTGGTACAAATGGCTACATGAGCCAAGATAAAATTTGTTGAGTTGGTTAAATCATGTCCAATGGACATGATTTAACCATCTCAACAAATTTTCTCTTGGCTCAATGGGATAAATACCAAGGAAGATTTGAACATCTTGCCATTGGGATCATATGATTGTCTAATTGGTATGGATTGGTTGGACCAAAACCATGTTGTCATAGACTGTCGTAACATGGAATTTACTTTCTTGGATGAGGAAGGGAACTCAAGAGCATTCCAAGGAATCCCTAGGGCATTTATTGTCCGAGAGATCTCAAAAATACAGTTGAAGAAGTGTTACAGGAAGGGATGCCAATTATTTGCAACTCATATGGAGGAATCACCTAAGGATAAGGTGCCAAATCTAGAGGATCACTCAGTCCTAAGAGATTTTAAGGATGTGTTCAAGGAGATACCAGGACTACCCCCAAAGAGAGATATTGATTTCTCTATAAACTTGATGCCTGGAGCAGATCCAGTATCAAAGACTCCCTATAGAATGAGTACACCAGAGCTGAAGGAGTTGAAAATGCAACTTGAAGAGATTATGAAGAATGGGTATACATTCCCACATGTGTCACCTTGGGGTGCCCCAACCTTGTTTGTGAAGAATAAAGATGGGACATTGAGATTTTGCATTGATTTCAGAGAATTGAATAAAGTAACTATAAACAACAAGTATCCTTTGCCAAGGATCGATGATCTCTTTGATCAGTTAAAGGATGGAAATATATTTTCAAAGATTGACCTCAGGCCAGGATATCATCAAGTAAGGATTAGAGATGAATACATTAGTAAGACCTCCTTCAGGATAAGGTATGGTCATTATGAGTTCATAGTGGTGCCATTTGGGTTATCAAATGCACTGACTGTTTTCATGTGCTTGATGAATGGTGTTTTCTTGGAATACTTAGAGAAGTTTGTCATTGTATTTTTGGATGACATCCTTGTGTATTCCATGTTAGAAGAAGAACATGAGCATAATTTTAGGATGGTGTTACAAGTGATAAGATAGCACCGATTGTATGCCAAATTGAGCAAGTGCTCATTTTATAAAAAAAAAAATCACTATTTGGGGCATATCATATCCAAAGAAGGGATAACAGTGGACCCTGAAAATATTGAGGCCATTAAAGGGTGGAAAACACCTAAGAATGTGAAAGAAGTCAAATCCTTCATGGTTCTAGCTGGTTACTACAAAATATTCATTGCAGGGTTTTCGAGAATTGCTCACCCAATCACTTCCTTGTAAAGGAAGGGGGTGAAGTTTCATTGGACAACAAAGTGTGAAAATAGATTCCAGCAATTGAAGTAGCTGCTAACCAGTGCTCCAATTTTGAGGATTGTTGATCCAAATGAAGATTTCATGGTTTGCACAGATGCATGCAAAGAAGGAATTGGTGGATTCCTCAGTCAGAATGGGTTTGTGTTATGTTTCGAATCAAGAAAATTGAAAGAGCATTAAAGGTTCTATTCCACTCATGATTTGGATTTGGAAGCCATAGTGCATGCTTTGAATAAGTGGAGGCACTACCTCATGGGAAAGAGGTTTGAGATGAGGACATACCATAATGGTTTGAAATGTTTGTTTGATCAACCAAATTTGAATGCTAGGTAGAGTAGATGGTTGGAATTCCTCTATGAGTATGAATTTGATATTAAGCACATCAAAGGAAAGGATAACAAAGTGGTTGATGCACTCAGCACGAGAGTGCATGAACTACATGCTACAACCATTAACATGTATATGAATGATCTTAAAGACATAATTTATGAGGTTGCAAAAGCTGATTTGCAGTACATGGAGTTGGTAACAAAATTGCAACAAGGAAAAATGCAGCAGAAAGTTGAAGATTACGAAGTGGGAATTGATGGAATTCTCTTATACATTAATAGAATTTATGTACCCAATTCGACTAAATTGAGGAGTACAATTTTAAAAGAGATGCATAATGTACGTTATGCTGGACACCCAGGATATCAAAAACCAATTTCAGTAGACAAGAGCCAATATTATTAGCCAGACATTAAAAAGGATATTGTTGAGTACATTGCTAAATGCTTGGAAAGTCAAAAGGTCAAGGATGAGCATAGACACCCAGTTGGGTTGTTGCAGCCATTTCCCATTCATGAGTGGAAGTGGGAAGTGGTGAAAATGGATTTCATCACCCAATTTCCCAGAACAAGCAAGAAACACGATGCTATCATGGTGGTGGTGGAAAATCTTACTAAATTTGCCCATTTCATTCCTATGAAGGTTACTCACAAGACAACCAATGTTGTTGATATTTATATGAGAGAAGTAGCTCATTGATCCAGAATATATTTGAAAAACAAAATGAATGCATATTATTATCAAAATATTATTAACACAAAATAACAAATATACAACAAAACTGGTTTCTATTCAATAAGGAAATAAGATGAAACTGTAAAATGTAGTGGAAACAAGCTTGCTAGAATGGTGGCAGCTTATCTCAGAGAAGAGATGTGACGGTTGCGATCATTCACAAGAAGAATATTAAAATGAGGCTATAAAGGCATTTTTACAATAAACAAGAATGTCAAAAACCATAGACATCCAAAAAACCTAACCCTAGGAGATGAAGCGCCAAAAGTCACGTGGGCCCTGTTCGGGAAAAGTTAGTACATCAACTTCCTGGGGTCGTAACTTTTTCATATGATCTCTTTTTTAGGTGCATGATGGCCTGTTGGAAAGGTATATCTGAGGAATACACATTTTGTTTCTATCTATCAAAGGCCATTTCGACTGTGGTGATCCCTAAAAATCGTTGTTTAGGGCCTCAAAATGGCCCCACAAGTCAGGGACTTGAAAACTAGGGAAAAAGCTACCAAACTAGAAAAATACCAAAATAAGCCAGTTGGAATGGCTGGGAGGCCACCAAAATCCATATGGATCAATCCTCCCCCATTAATAATCAATGGTCTCCATTGCGTTGATTTCCCCCATCAGATGAGGAAATTTCTACTAAATTTGGCCCCGAGTGAGCCACTTGCCTTGGTGTAGAAATTACCTTGATTTGACAACTCGATAAAGATGGATCCTTTGCTAGCGAGTGATATTGATCTATTTTCCACAATATGATCACTATATTCTTGTTTTATGAAGTCAGGGTTGAGCTCTGTTGGTGTCAGTTGTTCTGCTATCTCTGAGGTGTCCAATAATGGTGGGAAATACGGTCGAAGGATATCCACGTTGAACACTGGGTGCAAGACAAGGAAAGGAGGAATGTTGAGATTGAAATGATTATCACCCATAACCTTGGTGATGATGTACGACCCATAAAAGAGTGGGAGAAGCTTCCAATGGGGTCATGTAAGGTTCTCTTTCTGCAAGTGCAACCAAAATTTGTCGCCCACCTGAAACTTATGTGGTACCCGGTGTTGATCATGGTGTTGCTTGTACTTGTCATTAGACTTCTATAGGATATCCTAAACTTGTTGGAGGATGTTATGGAACTAGGTGGCCTTTTAAACTTCAGTTGGAGCAGGAGATGAGTCAGTCGAGGTGATCGAAAGGGGTAGTGCAACATCTATGGGACCCAATGGTTGGACTCCCAACCCCACCTGAAAGGGGTTATGTTCGGTTGGGCTATGCAAGGCTCATTTGTAGCTATGTTGAACATAGGGGAGACTCTCATCCCATGTGTGAGGGTGCTTGGAATTATACATGGGCATGATATACACAATAATTTGATTTACAACCTCGGTTTGGCCATCTGTTTGGGGGTGGAAGGTCATGGATTTGGTGAGCTTGGTGTCCAGCAGTGACGAGAGGATTGACCAGAATGTGCTGAGAAATTGTTTGAGACAATGGTTTGTGGGATTCCAAAATGTACCCAGACTCGTTCAAAGAAGATCTTGGTAGTGGCCTCTACTGTGATGCTCTTCTTACAGGCGACCATAATTGCCATCTTAGAAAAGTGATCCACAACCACAAAAACATATTCATTTCCTTGCTTGGTGGATGGGAGGCCCAACATGTAGTCCATTGATATGGATTCCCATGGCCTGTAAGGAGTAGGCAGAGGGATGTACAATCCCTCTTTATTAGTGGTCAATTTGGCAATCACACAGGTAGTGCAGGCCCTGATATGCTTGTTGACCTCCTGTTGAAGTTTCAGTCAGTATAAATGTTTCTGCAACATTTCCACTGTCTTTTCGACACCGAAGTGTCCTACCACCCAACTATAGTGGGATTCCCAGATCATCTTTTCTTGCTCACTTGATGGAATGCACATATGGCCTAGAAAACACAACATCCCATCCTAAAGATGGAAATTAGTAACAACTACATTTGCACCCAACATTTGGTAGGTGGTGGTGAAGTCTGTGTCTGTATCATAGAGTTGTGGCCATCTAGAGGTCTCATGGCCATAAGATCCTAGCACCGTGGTGAGTGTTGCGAATGGTGGTCTGCTGAAGAAATCAATGATGGGGTTGGTGCTTCCCATTTTATACTTAATGTTGAGGTGGAATTGTTGCAAGTATGTGGACCACTTATGATGGTGGTCATTCAACAATTTTCCTTGTGTCTGCATGAACTGCAATGGATTATGATCAGTGTGGATGACTGTCTCCTTCCCAATAATGTAATGTCTCCACTGGTGACTGCCTTTCACAATGAACTACATTTCTTTGTCATAAGTAGGGTACTTATGGTCAAAATATGATAGTGTCTCACTATGATAGGCCATGGGGTGGCCAGGATGAGTGAGAAAAACACACACAACATAGTCTGAAGCATATGTATCAATCTCAAAGGGTTGTTGTAGGTCCGATAGTGAAAGTATTGGGGATGAGCACAAGTGTTTCTTCAAATCATCGAACGCTTGTTGCTGGGACCGACCCCACACAAATTTTTCCTTACCACCACCCCTGGTTACTTGGATGAGGGACCATGCAATATGGGAGAATCCCAACATGAACCTGCAGTAGAAATTGGAAAGGCCCAAGAAGCTTTGAAGCTCAGTGAGTGTGGTTGGGTTTGGCCAGTCATGAATGGCTTGGATTTTGGCTAGATCCACATGTACACCATGTTGATTAATGATGTATCCTAGGTAATGAACCCTGTCCATGTTGAAGGAACATTTTTTCAAGTTGGCGTAGAGCTGGTGTTGCCGCAGGGTGTGGAGAACCTGCTAAATATGCTGCAACTGTTCTACCCAAGTCTTGTTGTAAATGATGATGTCATCTAAATACACCACTACAAAAGTATTTGTGAATGGTTGCAGGATATCATCCATCATCCTCATGAAATTGGATGGAGAATTTGTCAAACCAAAGGGCATGAACAACCATTCAAAAATACCTTCCTTTGATTTGAAGGTGTTCTTCCATACATTTGTCTATTCTATTTGGACCTAGTGGTAGCCAGACTTCAGATCAATCTTACTGAAGTATTTTTCCCCCGTGAGTTGATAAAGGAGGTCTTCAATTTAGGGAATTAGGTATCGGTAATCAATGTAGAGTCTTCAGGTTCCATATTTCTTCTGTACCAACACGATTGGGCTCCCACAAGGTGATGCGCTGGGATGGATGTGCCCCTTGTGGAGCAACTATTGGATCTTTTTCTTTATCTCTTCATTCTCTAACAAATAATGGTGGTAGACTGTCTGATTGGGAAGCAGTGCATCATGGGTTAGATGGATGGGGTGCTTGACCTGACAGTGCAGAGGTACCCCGATAGGTGAGGAGAAGATATATGAGTATTCTTCCATGACCTTATCCACTTATCCAATTACTTCTACTGTGTGGAGAGGTCGACCATGGAGACCTTGGATGTGGCTACGATATTTCTCTCATTCTAAGAGTGAATCACGAAGAAGACAAACTTTCCTATATTAGAGATGACCTTTCTGCATTGCTTGGCAGATATCAAGGAAATAACACTAGGTGGGACTACCTCGAGTATCCTGTACAATTTCTTGTTCAAAGTAATAATAACAATGCGAGGCCTAGACTCGTATACAACATGAAGTTTCCATAAATATGGTTGGCCCAAAATAACATTACAAACTTTGAGAGGGGAAACATCTCACAATACCTCATCTTTGAAGGGCTTGATGTCGTATGACATGCGACATTGTTGGCTGACATGGATGTGGCTTCCTTGGCGGAGCCATCTAATGGTGTAGGGATGTGGGTGTGGCGTTGTTGGCAGGGTGAGTCACTTGAAAACCTCTGCTGAGATGAGGTTCTTATGTCTACCGCTATCAACGATGTAGTGTAGTGGGGTACCCTTCACCCACATCTGTGAATGAAAAATGTGCTCGCTGTAACACACCCCGACCACCCACAGGCCGAGGTAGGCCACCTTAAAGCCCACTCCTAGACTTCTTTCTCTTACCGATACCTTTTAAAATAATAAGGATGCATAAATGAAAAGATTCAACGACATGCATAACAATAACCAACAAGCATGCATATTCTAAAGATTCAATCATATGATAAATAAATACACATCAGAATACATTCATATATAGATAATTAATACCATAACAGAGAGCACTTATCTTTATAAAATATGATATCAACTAGCTGCAGACCAAGGGCATTCCACCCAACTGTAGACACTACTGCTCCAAATCTCAACAATAGTGTCACCCTCGAGCCAGGGCTATGAATCCACAAGGATGGTTCCAGAGTGTTACTTGGCTTCCCAAAATAGTCAACACTCAATCTCTTACAGGATTTCCCAACACTCACAACAATCCAATTACCCAACTCTCTTCTACCCAGCTTGCACCACTCAAGAGAATGGACCTCCACCCTTCCTTGCCACGCAGTCTCTTAAGCAATCCTTCTCCTTATTTTGTGCTCTAGTGCAATTGGTCTAGAATCTCAATGCTGGAATTCTCAGGACTCGTAGTTGTGAAAAATGCTGGACACAGACCAACGCATCTCAGACATGCAAGCCTCAAGTCATGGATGGATTACACCAACGACCACTACAGCCAACAAAACCTTGGCTAATCTTCGACAATTATTTTCCCTTTCCCAAGCCAAGATGCGAAGGAGGATGGATCAATGAGTGATAGGTAAGGACATAATGAATGAATGAGTGATCAAGTGAATGAATGCATAAATAGATGAAGGAGCGAATGAGCTATCAACCAACCCCCCCAATAGTATAGGGGCGATTTAAGTGTTTCATGGGGAATCAAGAACCTCCTGACCTCCCCCAAGAATCTCATGTAACTGATCCCCTCCCTTAGACAAAAGGGTAAATAGAATAGGAAATAACATTTATCCCCTCAAGCCACCTCTCTTGTGGAATCATATCCCCCTATAACTCTAGTCCTTGTCTGTCTAGCAGCCAATGATGTGTTTATTATTAATAATGATCAAAACATTACATTTCTGGGGCACAATGGCCTTTTAATAATTTTTTGGGTGCTCTAGCCTCTCAACATTATGACAATACATTATTTAAAATGGGGGTTCAGAACCCGGGGTTTACATCCCCCTCCCCCTTATTTTGGCACTCTCCTTAGTGCATATAGAGATCAAAATATCAAATTTTATTCAAAAATCTACGGGTACTCTTTTTGCATGGCATCTTCATGCTCCCAGGTAGAATATTAAGGACCGTAGCAGGTCCATTGAACTCTTACCAACTCTATAACTTGATTCTGGAGAATTTTGATCTTTCTGTCCAATACCCACACTGGTTGAACCTAAAAGTCTCCCTTGTCTCTACCTAAATCATATGCCAATCAATAACATGGTTAGCATCATGTACATATTTATTTAGTAAAGAGACATGAAATACATTATGCACATTCATGGAAGCAGGCAATGCAAGCATGTATGCAACTGGCCCTATTCTGTCCAATATTTCAAATGGACCACAAAGTATGGATGCTATCTTTATACAACTACCCAATTTCAAAGATATTTTCTTGGGCTTCACTTTCAAAAGTACATGGTCCCCTGCATAAACTTTCTGTCTATCCTGAGTTGCCTTTAAATTCTGCTTGATCTTAACCATCTAGTCTTCCATATCCTTGAGAAACTCTAGCCCAAGTACCACTATATCTGCTGGGTTGTCTCAACTCACTGGAGTATTACATTTCCTACCATACAAGGCTTCTAATGGGATCATTCTTAATGAAGGTTGATACCCATTATTATATGCAAAATCGACCAAGTGTAAGTAATCTTCCCACTTAGATGGCTTATCCATCACATGCATTCTCAAATTGTCTTCAATTATTCAGTTGACCCTCTCTATTTACCCATCTGATTGGGGATGGTATGCTGTGCTAAAGTTTAGATTTTTACCAAATCCTTTAAACAATCCCCTCCAGAAATTGGAGGTAAAATTTGTATCTATGTCCGAGACAATTGTCCTAGGTATCCCATGCAACCTAGAAATCTCTCTCTTGTAAATTTATGCAATATTAGCCACTGTATGTGTTGTCTTTACAGGAACAAAATGAGAAACCTTTGTTAATTTGTCAACCACCACCATGATTGAATCATGTTTCCTTGTTGTCGTGGGTAATTTAGTTATGAAATCAATGGTTATCACTTCCCATTTCTTCTCTGGGATTGGTAATGGCTGCAACAAACATGTTGGGTGCCTATGCTCAACCTTCACCTTCTGACATTCCATACATCGAGCAATGTAATCAACAACATCCTTTTTCATTCCTGGCCAAAACAATTGTCTTCTTATTGCTGTAATTGTTTTTTGGTACTCGTGATGTCCAGCATAAGGAACATCATGCATTTCCTTCGATACCAAATTCCTCAGTTCTCCAGAACTAGGAACATAGATTCTATTCTTATGCATGAGTAATCCATCTTCCTTTATCTCATACTCCTTTATTTTATGTTGTACATTTCCTTGCTGTAAGATTTCCTTTACCTGCAGATAATGTCGATCTGTAACAAGACCATCTAAAATTCTTCTCTTCAAGTCCGACTGATGTATACCTGACAATAGTAGCATGCATGAGATGCTCTCTTCTACTAAGTGCATAGACAAATTTATTCTCCTTACCTTTGATATTCTTGATATCGAGGTCATATTCACTTAAAAATTCCACCCATCTTGTTTGCCTGGAATTCAAGGTTGGTTGTTCAAAAATATACTTCAGGTCAATGTGGTTTTTCCTTAATTCAAATCTCTTCCCCATGAGATAATGCCTCCACATCCTCAAGGAGTGGAGAATGGAAGAAAGCTCCAAGTCATGCGTGGCATAGTTCATCTCATGCTCCTTAAGCTTTATGGACTCATAACCAATGACATGTCCATTTTTCATGAGGACTCCTCCATGTCCTTCCTTAAATGCATCTGTACATACCACAAAACTTTCATTTGGGTCAGCAATCTTTAACACAGGTGCACTAGTAATTAATTCCTTCAACATATTAAAATTCTCTTCACACTTAGGTGTCCATTCGAATTTAGTTCCCTTCTTTTGCAAAGAAGTGATGGGATGAACAATCTTAGAGAACCCTACTATGAAACTTCTGTAGTAACCAACCAATCCCATGAAAGATCTAACTTCTGACACATTTATGGGTGTTGTCCATCCTCTAATGGCTTCAATCTTCTCTGGATCTATTGATATTCCCTATTCTGAAATAATGTGTCCCAAGTAATGGATCTGCTTTTGAGAAAAAGAACACTTACTCAGCTTGGCATACAACTGATGTTCTCTCAGCACTTGCAACACCAGTCTTAAGTGATGTTCATGCTCCTCTTCATACTTAGAATAGATAAGTATGTCATCCAAGAACATTATGACAAACTTATCCAAATAATTTCTGAATATGCCATTCATTAAGCACATAAATACAACTAGTGCATTGGTCAGTCCAAATGGCACCACTACAAATTCATAATGCCCATACTTTGTCCTAAAGGCTATCTTATGAATGTCTTCTTCCTTGATTCTTACCTGATGATATCTTGACCTCAAGTCAATATTTGAAAATATATTTTCTCCTCGTAGCTGATCAAAGAGGTCATCAATTCTGGGTAGAGGATACTTGTTCTTTATGGAATACTTGTTCAGTTGTCAAAGGTCAATACACAACCTCAAGGTTCCATCATTATTTTTGACAAAACGTATTGGTGCTCCCTAAGGTGAAACACTTGGATGTATGTACCCTTTCTTCAACAATTCCTCCAACTGCATTTGTAATTCTTTTAACTTTGGTTTGCTCATTTTGTAAGGTGTTTTTGACACTGGGGCAACTCCTGGCACTAAATCAATTGAGAAATCTATCTCCCTTCTTGGTGGCAATCCTAGTATTTCTTGGAATACATATTCAAATTTCTGTAGTACCAAGAAATATTCAAGGCTTGTCCCCTTTTTATTTTATGTCTCTTCCACATGAGCTGCATACAATTGACACCCTTTCCTAAAACATCTCTGAACAGTTGTCAGGATGAAATCTCCCTTATAGAGATGGGTCTTGGAACTCCTTTCAAAGTGTTCTATTTTCCATCTTCATCAAGACATGTAAATGACGTTTTATGACAATCTACGACAACATGATGCTTGTCCAACCAATCAATTCCAATTAGAACATCATAAGACCCCAATGGTATGATATTTAGATCAAAATTTGTATTCACACCATTAAGACTTATAGAACAACTTCTGACCATATCATGGATTCTCCTTTTGGTTCCAGTGGCTAGTTAAACCAAACTTGATTTTCCAAGCTTACTTTTCTCCAAATGTAATCTATCCACTATTTTAGGATCAATGTAACAATGACTTGCTCCCGAATCAATTAAAATAGCAACATGATGATTTATGATATTACCTTCCACCTTGATCATATGGGACTGGTACTTTGCTTGTCGATCATCTAAAGCTGCATAGATTCTTCCCATATCTTCGAATATTGTAGCCTCATGGACATTGTGCACAATCTTCACTTTTTCCTTTCTGTGGGGGAAATACTTGTATAGGTGATCTTCTTTGCATCCCTAAGATTGGATAGGTGGTCTTCCCCTTTTTCCCAAGGAGTCTTCTTTCTTGGATTCACCCTTAGCATACTGATCTTGATGATTCCTATTAGGCTCATTCCTAATGAAGGGAGGTATGAATCCTTTCCTCCTCTAATAGGAATTCTCCTTCCTCTTATCCTTCCAAAATTTCTACAAGGATTCTCTTCCCTGTCCTTGCTCATACAGGTATTTAGCCTTCTCGATGGCCTCAGTAAAGGTCTTGGGATCATCATACCTAATACTTTCTTTATAAAAGGCTAGTAGTCCACTCAAAAACCTCTCTATCTTTACCTTTTCATCATTTATAAACCTAATGTATTTTAAAAATCCTAAGAATTTCTTCTCATATTCTGCCATATTCATGCTTCCCAGCCTGAGTTCAAAGAAATCTTGCATTTTCTTGTCATAGAAATTCCCTGAGAGGTACTCCTTTCATGGATGATTTTAGGGGCTAAATTTCGCTCATGGGCTAATTTTCCATGGTTTTTCCAA
>JZKD02S2287311.1:97717-116710 GCA_000966675.3 Picea glauca | reverse complement strand
TATATAAAATCCTTAGAAATTTGAATATTTTTACAAAAATATCGCCAAACATTTATAGTAGGCATATGAAAGATTAGTAAGATTCGCCAAGGTTTCTAAATTTTAAAATAAATTTTCATCCTTAAAATCATCCCTACTCCTTTCGTAAGTACTTCTTGAACTTCTTCCAAGTGATCCTACTCTCATTAATATGTTCAACTTTCTTCAGTTGATCCCACCACATTGCAGCTTTCCCATGTAAATGGTAGGTGGAAATCCTGGCTTCCAAAAAACCATGCTTCGAAATCATCTTCCCTTTATTTTTCACCATCAAAGGAGGGTGGCTTAAGCTTCCTCAAATCTCCTTGCAAACTATCCATTCCCTGTCTCCTTCTCTGGTGCCTAACAGAAGACACATTTGGAATGCTTATGGGATCTTATAATGCATAAAAATCTCCTTCTGAGTAAGCAGGTGAGTGGTGTCTATGGGTTCTGCTGGCACTTCTTGAATAACCAACTCTTCCACTATCCTCTCTTCTTTCATGAAACTTACCTTCTTCCAATTGTTTTGAGTTTGATTCCTTCATCGTTTGCCTCTACAACTGATTTAGGCTCTGCAACACTCGATCATTTATCTGACTTTTCTCTCTCATCAATCTCTCATTGTCTACTTTGTAGCTCTAAACTTCTATTTTCAGGATTCTTACCATTTCTATTAATGTTTCCTGCTCTCCTCTTCCCTTGCATCCATTGGACTCTGTCTGTGCATTACCAAATTTGGTATTCTGGCCTTCGACCTCCTTATCATGGCTGGAGGCTCCCTCACCTTATTCCATTTATTCAATACACATTCTGAGATGATGTGTTTAAACCCCTTAATTCTGCAAAATGTGCAAGTGACCATTTTGTTAGAATTATGCATATGATAAACAAAAATTTCCAAATCATGTTACATGTCCTTTTTCTTCTCAATTCATGAAGATCATGTATCTATCAATCTGCACCATATAACACTTCCATGTTATCCCTTAGCCGATACATAATTTAATTTTTCACATGCACTCCCTTCAAACCACTTCCCCAGGTGACCACGGCTAGAAACCATGGCCAAATCCTTCCTGGCGCTTCGAAACTTCAGAACCTTCAACCAGGACTCGGTCAATGGTCCTCATCCTCTTTCACGATCAACAATCGAGATTCACTTCAGAACTTCGGCCTTTGGAAGTCTCAACTTTCCCCACTTGCTTCCTCCCTGAACACTTTTACCTAGAGTTCATGATCTGTTGATCCATGTCTTCCTGCAGATCGACGGTCGTGAATCGCTTCAGCTCTTCGAACTTCGAGAGTTTCAAACTCTCCGACTTCACTTTCTCCTAGAGAGTTTTCACTCGAAGGTGACGATCCGTTGACACGTGTCTCTCACAGATAAATGCTTTTGAATCGCTTTGGCTCTTTGAGAGTTCTCGACCCAATGCCAAATTTCATATATTTTTCCTCTAGAGTGCCCAGTCTCCAGACTGAACGATCTGTCGTGAGGTGGAGAAATACTAGAAGCAGACACATGGCCCAATCAGGCAGGTGAAACGTGCCATGTTCTAACTGTCATTTCAATCTTCCATATGTTCAAAAATTACTGACATGTGACACACATCCCATGTGTCCATTCCATCCTAGGTGACCTCCGCAAGCCACATTACTTCGAAATTCTGGGCTCCACATCACCTCCAGGTGACATCTTCATGCCCCATCACTTTAGCTCTTTGGGCTTTGGGACTTCAGGCTTCGAGAGTTTCCACACTAGCACACTTCCAATTCTCCCGAACTGGACAATATGCTGACATGTGTCTCCCTTAGCGAATGGTCCGTATTAACCCCATACTTTGGGACATCGGGAGATACTACTATAAAGATCAACATTTCTCAATTACTTCGAGATTTCGGGTAATTCTTTCCCTAGTGATTCGCTCTGCAAAAAATTCCATAGTACTAAGTCTCCAAAGTAAGAGATCTGGCGCCACGTGTCCTTGTTGATGGATGACCCAGATGAACTCCATACTTTGGGCCTTTGGGAGTTCCATATTTTTGCATCCATATTTCTTTTGAAGTGGTTATCCACTGGGGTGTAGGATCTCCTACTGCGTTTCCACTTCGATCAATGGTCTGGCTCCACTTCGGCTCTTCAGAGTTTCAATGTTCAAGCATTAACATGTCATATCACTTAATTATTTTCAATTTATGGGGGCACGAATCCGCGATTTGGAGTAACCTACCTTTCACCCCGCAATTCTTCTATCTCTAACACATAACCCCTCGATGAAACCGTGGTTTGGATTTTGAGACCGCCTTGGGGAATTAACTCCCGTGCAATTTGGTTCCCCACAATGCCTCCTGGCCATCGATCTTTCTCCAAGAAATATGACGGTTGTGACTTGACCTTTGATTTTATTTCATCGGATGACCCTTGTTCACATGCCCTCTGATCCAATGGTCCTAGATCTCTCTTGATCCCACAGTGGATATTGCTCCTGAATTTGAAGGGGATGGTCACGATCCTTCGAACCCTTACAAAGGATCCATGACATTCTAACTCCTATGTTGATTCTGCAACACCATTCCTCTTGATATTTTCAAATTCATGGTTAGAATTCGATCTCAACCTCGAGACTCTAAACAATAGACCCAACCCATACTAGCTTGGTGTTTCAACCAGAAGCTCTGATGCCAATCCGTAACACACCCCGACCACCCATAGACCGGGGTACGCCACCTTCAAGCCCACCCCTGGACTTATTTCTCTTACTAATACCTTTTAAAATAATAAGGATGCATAAAAGAAAATATTTAATGACATGCACAACAATAACCAACAAGCATGCATACTCTAAATATGATAAATAAATACACACCAGAATACATTCATATACAAATAATTAATACCATAACAAAGAGAACTTATATTTATAAAAGATGACATCAACTGGCTGCAGACAAAGGACGTTCCACCCAACCGTAGACACTACTGATCCAAATCTCAACAGTAGTGTCACCCCCAAGTCAGGGCTATGAATCCACAAGGACGGTTCTAGAGTGTTACTTGGATTCCCAAACTAGTCAACACTGAAGATTTCATAGGATTTCCTAGCACTCACAACAATACAGGTACCCAACTCTCTTCTACCCAGCATGCACCACCCAAGAGAATGGACCTCCACCTTTCTTTGCCACGCAACCCCTTAGGCAGTACTTCTCCTTATTTTGGGCTTCATCGCAAATGGTCCAGAATCTCAATGCTGGAACTCTTAGGACTCACAGCTGTGAACAACATTGGACACAGGCCAATGCATAGCAGGCATGCAGGCTTGAATTCATGGATGGATTACACCAACGACCACTACAACCAATAAAACCGTGGTTAATATTTGACAATTAATTTCCCTTTCCCAAGACAAGATGCAAAGGAGGATGGATCAATGAGTGATAGGCAAGGACAAAATGAATGAACGATTGAGCAAGTGAATGAACTCATAAACAGATGAAGGAGAAAATGAGCTATTAGCCAACCCCCCCAATAGTCCAGGGGCGGTTTAAGTATTTCGTGGGGAATCAAGAACCTCCTAGCCTCTCCCAAGAAGCTCATGTAACTGATCCCCTCCCTTAGACAAAAGGGTAAATATAATAGGAAATAACATTTATCCCCTCAAGCCCCTTCTCTTGTGGAATCATAGCCCCCTATAACTCTAGTCCTTGTCCTTCTAGCAACCAACGATGTGTTTAATATTAATAATGATCAAAACATTACATTTGTTGGGAACACTGGCCTTTTAATAATTGTTTGGGCGCTCTGGCCTCTCAGCATTGTAAGAATACATTATTTAAAATGGGGGTTCAGAACCTGAGGTGTTACATTTTCCTTCCTATGCCTTGTCCGGTTCACTAGGCCGGAGCTTGGTGGTAGAAATGATAACACTGGGTTCTATGCCTATGATCCATCTCCCCCTTCTAGTTCTAATTCAGATTCAGAACCCGCATATGATTCAAAGGCTTTCACCTCAGTCACAAGTGACTTCTTTGAGTGGAAATCAACAATGTTATGACAGGGGCTCTTATGGAAGTCGCACCACTTCCTGGTATTTTTCTTTGTCTTTCTAGTTCTTCTTTACTTGTGCCCTAGACTGGTTGTCCTGAGGCTATCTGTATTTATTCTGCCCTTTGTTCTTCGGGTTGGGGCCGCCCTTTCATGGATTTTTCTATGAGGGGTTCCCAGGGTCAGATTTCCACATATTTTGTTTGATCTTTTCCTCGATTTTGACGACATATCGGTAGGCCACTCCCAAGGATGAGATATCTAGAAAATCCATTTCATCCTGGATGTATCTATGCAGACCACCGTGATACTTGAGCACCAAATGTCTCTTAGAATATTTGATACCCATCTTGGTGCACAATGTATGTAAGATATTTGTGAACTCAGGCACCGCTTGGTCTCTTTCCTGTCACAACATGGTCCATTTTGTGTATAGGTTGTCATAAATTCCAACAGGGTAGTATTGTTCATTAATATCATCCCTGAAGGAATCTTAGGTGATTGCGATTGTCAATAATGAGGCTTCCTCTGTTTCCTTTTTCTCATAGAAAGTTTCCCATCAATATTTTACATGGGGAACGACTTTGAGGAGTGCAAAAGTAATCTTTTCTCTATTCGAGAAGTTATGGACAAAGAAATACCCTTCTAGCAGATTCAACCATTTTTCTACCATATTTGCGTCTATCTAACCTTAAAATATAGGAATATCGGAGTTGATTTGTATCTTTAAGGGGGTGTCGACTCCATTTGAGGAAGGTGCATCACATGTTGGTAGCTGCCGAAGGATTTGCACAAAACTATCCATCATCTCATTCCTATGTTGTGTGAGGGATTCCTTGAGCAACATTTTGAATGGATTTCCTGTCCCATCGTCTTTCTTTTCATCTGCCATGAGAGGTCATTTGGGCGTATGAGAACTTTTGTCCTCAAGAGAAATAAGATTGAGACCCAATTCTTTGTACCCTGACCTCGTTGGGGACATGCATTAAGAATGACAAGTATC
The DNA here is from genome assembly GCA_000966675.3 of Picea glauca. Classification (NCBI taxonomy): domain Eukaryota; kingdom Viridiplantae; phylum Streptophyta; class Pinopsida; order Pinales; family Pinaceae; genus Picea; species Picea glauca. The sequence goes on along the minus strand of JZKD02S2287311.1, from coordinate 111,644 downwards.
AGACCGCTCTGATACCACTGATCTAGAATATATTTTTGTAGAACGAAATGAATACAGATTATTATCAAAATATTCTTAACATAGAATAACATATATACAACAAAATTGGTTTCTATTCAATAAGGAAATAAGTTGAAACTGTAAAATGTAGCAGAAACAAGCTTGCTAGAATGGTGGCAGCTTATCTTTGAGAAGAGATGTGATGGTTGTGCTCATTTGCAAGAATATGATTACAATGAGGCTCTAAAGGCCTTTTTACATTAAAAAAGAATGTCAAAAACCATATACATCCAAAAAACCTAACCCTAGGAGATGAAGCGCCAAAAGTCATGTCGACCCTGTTGGGGTAAGTTAGTACATCAATTTCCAAGGGTCATAAATTTTTCATACGATATCCATTTTAGGTGCACGATAGCCCATTGGAAAGGTCATTTTGATTGTGGTGATCCCTAAAAAAGGTTATTTAGGGCCTCAAAACGGCCCCGCAAGTCAAGGACTTGAAAACTAGGGAAAAACTGCCAAAATGAACCAATTGGAATAGGTGGGAGGCCACAGACATCCATCTGGATCACACGCTTGCATGGCATACCCAAGAAAATTGTGCCTGACATAGACCCAAATTTTACCTCAAAGTTTTGGAAGGGGTTATTCAAAGGGTTTGGAACAAATCTAAACTTCAACACAACCTATCATCCCGAGTTTGATGGGAAAATAGAAAGGGTGAACCAAGTGATAAAGGATATGATAAATATGTATGTGATGGAAAAACCATCTAAATGGGAATATTATCTACACTTGGTAGAATTCACCTACAACAATGGGTATTGGGAATCACTAAAGATGAGCCCATTTGAGGGACTTTATGGTAGAAAGTGCAACACATGAGTAAGCTGGGACAACCTAGCTGATAGAGTACTGATTGGGCCAGAGTTTCTCATAGAAATGGAAGATAAAATTCTTAATATTAAACATAATTTAAAGGCTTCCCAAGACAGGTATAAAAGTTATGCTTACAAGAATAGAAATCATAGGGAATTTAAAGTGGGTGATCATGTTTTCTTGAAGGTGAAGGCCAACAAAAGTTACCTGAAGTTGGGAAAATGTTCCAAGTTGGTAGCCAAATATTGTGGGCCATTTGAAATCCTAGAGAGGATTCAACCAGTAGCTTACATGATTTCATTACCTGCATGTATGTATATACATAATGTATTCCATGTATCATTGCTTAAGAAATATATACCTCATGCTAATCATGTTATTGATTGGAATGTGATTCAGGTGGATTAAGAAAGTGTGTTTCAAGTGCATTCGGTACGCATTCTCGACCGAAAAATCAAACAACTCCAGAATCATGCCATATGTCTTGTAAAGGTCCAATGGAACTGGTATGGTCCCAAGGACTTAACTTGGGAGCATGAAGATGCTATGCAGGGAGAAGAACCGCATATTTTTGAAGATTTTTGAAATCTTGTTGATGTTATGTAAATGAGTTGCACTAAGGACAATGCAAAAATAAGGGTATAAGATTGTAATACCCCAAGTTCGAGCCTCTATTGAATTGTAATGATGTTTAAATGATGTTTATAGGATGGTGAGCCAAGTATTAGTAAACTGGGAGGCTTATGTGTTATTAGGCTGGAGAGCCTAGATGCTAAGGCCAATGAGCCTGATTTTTGTATATGTAATTATGTGAATCATTAATATAAATACATCACTATGTGTATACCAAACACGAAGAAAGAGTTATGGGGGACTAATATGAAATCTCCACTAGGAAGGGAAAGGAAAGGGGGCTGAGAGGCTAGGAAAAAGGGGCTAAGCTTGAAGGCTTAACCCAAGGGAATATTATAATATATTTCCTAAATTACTAAAGTTTGGGAATAAACCCTGTTATCCTAAGTTCCTTTGGGGGGAGGAACGAACTCCAAGTGAAGAGGAATGAGCTCCTGGAGAGCCAAGTGTCATCCAGAACACATGCAAATTTATGTGGAAAATTCCATCGTTGTGGGGGTTTTCTCTCACCATTCTCATCATTCTTTCCATATTTCCTCATGATTTGACTCCTGATTTTGGCCATCCTTCACACCCATTCACTCACGCATTGAGAAGTCACAAATTTAGCCAATTTCACCATTTTTTAATCCCTTTCCATAGTGAACCTTTGTATTTGATTGAGTCGTCCCTTGTCTCACTCAATTTTTCTACTGCGGTTACCTAGTTGTTTGAAGAGGTGGGTTGTCAAGCCCATGGGTATAAGAAGCAAGTTGTCAGGCCTTTGATCAACTCTCTCCAAGTGAGAGAGGTGTCTAGGGAAGTGATTTCTCCTAGAGGGAGTCCAACAGTAGCTACGGAGATATGAGAATTCCTGATCCAGCCTATTGTTGAAGCCTTGGAAGGGAAGTGGAGAAGCCAATGGACTTTGGAATAATGAAGGTGTATATTCTCGGGGTGGGACATGCATGTGTGGAATGAGAGTCTGTGAGTGGTGGGAGTAAGTAGGATCCTTATAGGGAATCCTTCATGTTTCATTGTGCATATTTCCATAGTCTCAGCCTAGCCTAGGATTTCCTTTGCCCTGGGTGGAGTTTAGTCACAGCTCGGGGGTGACCCACTGCTGATAGCTTGGAGCAGTGTGGTCTAAGGCTAGCAAGTTTGTGGAAGTTCTACATGCAGTCGATGGTCTTCTCATAAAAATATAAGTATCGAATATGTGTTAATTGTATGTGATGTATATTATACATGTGTTATAATGTTATTATAATTGTCTGTATATATTTCATGTATGTGTTTATTGTTGCTTCCACATGAATATGTGTATGATCAAAATGTTTATCTTTGTTTAAATTTTCATTATGTGTGTGTGTGTGTGTGTGTGTGTGTGTGTGTGTGTGTGTGTTTATCAAAGCTTGGAGAAAGCTTGATTGAAGTGGCTTTCCTTGGCTTGGCAGCCCGGGGGAGGTCACAATCACCTAGGGCCCGCGTGACCTCCCGGTATAAAGATCATTCAAAAGATGGAGAGAGATTGGATCGTGGGGCCCTAATGAGCCCCAAAAATATTACACAAGTCCTTTTAAGTATTTCCCCATGTTAAAATCATAGTTGCGAGGATCCTGGCACACTAGTGAAGTCCTCCATGTGACTTTGGGCTAAAATCCATGGGCCAAACTCCCCTCTTTTCCTTTAAAAAAAAAACAAGATCAAATTTTAGGCTCTATCCCTCTTTCTTATGGAGGAAACCCCATGTGACCAAGGGCTATAACTCGGCACCTAATGAAAATGTGCTACTTCATATCTCTGAGCACTTCAGGATCCAAGAGATCTGCCTTCACTATCTCCCAAAACAGCCGAACACACAAGCCACCGAACAAGAGGAAGGAATATACAACCCTTGATGAATGCCAAGATATATGACTCATAGGAAACTTCAGGTCTCTATACTTCAAGCCTTTATGATGTTCCATACTTCCTATCCCCAGAGTGAAGAACATGTGAACTCCAAAGAAAAAATATCAACGGTCCTCCGACCTCCAGAAATCAATGACCATGATGAGCTCTGAGACTCTGGAATTCGAGAGTCCTAGCTGATCCAACCTGTATTTCCTCCGAACCCTGAAATAATGAAGGGTCTAATATCCCACCACCTATCTAATCTGATAAATGACTAGGATGAATCCCTGACCATCAGGTCTCTAACAACTTCTCGTCCAAATATCCACTTCGAAAAACCCTCCAGAGTGATAGACCTATGGCCTATGAGATATCCTGCCACGTGTCTTTGCCTGATTGAATGTCACAATGAGATTCATTGTTCGAAAGTCTGAGAACCCTTGACTTCACCCAACATATAACTATGTCCCTCCGAAGTGATAAAAATTCAGATCATGGGATCTACCACCACGTGTGCATTGGAATTAAGGGCCACGATTAACTCCAGCCTTCGGCGTTCGAGAGTTCTCACAACTCTACAAATCTGTCTCCTTCGGAGTTCTAATATTTGAGACTTCTAGATCCACTAACACACATCTCGGCTATTGGACAGTCCATATCCTCTTCGGATTCCCATGACTTCATATTGGAAAAGGGGCAGACCTAGGGTTCAACGCTTCAACAACGCACCAAAAAAACCCTAACTACGGACCCTTTCGACAACACCTACGAAGAATATGAAGTCTCACCCGAGGTAAAGGTAGGAGGGGTTGTAGGACTTAGGTGTCTACAACCTAGCTGGGACACAGATATGTGATTACAACACTTAACATAGCACTTAGCTAATAAACATGCATTAGTTCATAAATCCATTCACATCGTAGATTAAACCCTAAGTACAAAACAACACAATATTGATTAGATCAAACACTTCCAGTCACTTAGCACATCTCATTAACTCATCTATCATTCATTTACCATCAATAGAGAACTAAGCATCCATACATCTATGTAAAATATATAAATATCAGTTCACTAAGAGGATAAACACATAAACAACATGGACAATCATTGTACAAAGCACATCAACACAGGATATACGTGGTTCACCCCAGTGTGGGGCTACGTCCACCAACTCTTCTTCTTCTTTATTAATATCCTTCAATATTCTTACATGTACCAAGCCATAGAGCCAACTCCACATTGGACAGGTGATTTGTTCACAGCGCACTAGATCCACCTTCCTCAAAATCAGGTCAAGGCACAGAGCCTTACACAGTTTACCTGCACAAAGCCTCTTACAATCACATGCACTTAGCCCGAAAAGTCTTAACATACTCTTGCACAAAGCTACTAGTCATGAACTAAGCCAATTCTAGTACTTCTTACATTGCTTAGCTCTCTATTTATACATTACAAAAAGGACTAAACATGGGCAAAAACCCATGGGCCGACATCCTATAACCATTACATAAAACCTAAAAGCTTGATAAGTCCGCAAAATAAGTATATCCCGCGATCTCCACTTCGCCTGGGTGCTCCATCTTCGACCAGCCTGTCGAAGTCCCAAAAATGGTCAAACACGACCAAAGTTTCCTTAAAACTTAGTCAAGGGCCAAAAATCCCCCAACACTCACCTGTAACTTGTTTTGAGTCACTCTGATATGGGAAACACTTCTTCAAAGGCTTCAAGCTTAGCTCAAGCTTCCTTGACTTGCTGCTTCGCTAAAGCCTCCTGCTCAATGAACTCTTGAATTACCTTCTCGGTGATAGGCCCTTCCAGGCGTTGTTCCACTATTGCAACCAGCTAGTCTAGCTATGAGCCTTGTCCTTCAAATTCTTCAAAAAGCATGCAAGCTTCGTCCTGCACTGGCTGAAGTCTCTGTGTCACTTCCATAACCTTGCTCTAGATAGCAATGACCTGCTGCTGGACTGCGCTCTACTCCTGTGACCTATCCATCTTCTCAACTGCAGTAAGCAGCTTCATTTGTGCTTGCATGGTAGATGCATGTTGCTTTTCCTCCTGGAGGTGTGCTTCCAATCTCCTCAGCTCCGTATCTTCTGCAAGGTGCTCATAGGTCTGCACACTTCTATCACTTAATTTCTTACACTCTGAAGAGAGTGCCCTGATTCTTTCTACTGTGTTCCTGACAACTTCTTCCCTCTGATCGCGCACTTCTTGTAGAGTGCTAGGTACTGTTAGCACATAATATTGTATGAGAGGTGTTTTCATATGACGTGCCCTCTTTGGTGAAAAAGTGGCAAAGAATGGTTTAAAAACCCACTTATCCTAAGTCGAGGGTGCATAAGCCCTCTGGATTATGCAGCACGCAGATCTGGGTGGTCAGAATATGCACGCCTAGATCTTTGGTCTAGATTCAATTCCGGACCCGCCCCCACCATTCTACCTTTAATGGGTGGAGGGGGGGGGTCTGATATGATAGTTTTCCAGTGCGTGAATCTGGAAGGTCAGGCAATCCGCACCCAGATCTATGGTTGAGGTCCCATCTCGGACCCCCCCCTCCGCCATTCTACCTTTAATGAAGGGGGGGGTCCAATATGGGAAGTTTTCCAATGTGGGCCCCTTTTCTATCATGGCACCGCCCCCTTGCTTCACCCCCCCTTCCTCTTGCCACTTGTGTTCCACTAGGCCTCATGTCCACCAATCACATCACTCGCTTCCCCCTTGTCTTGTTATGCGACACTTGCCTTCCACTCACCCCCATGGCATATCATTTTCCATTTTTCTCCCTCTTGTCTTCCCACACATGTCCCTCTCCATACCATGTCGTCTCATTATAAGAGACATGTTATCCCTCGAAAAATCACATCTCACCACCGTATCTCCATGGCCCCCACAAGATCTCCCACATCCGTCCGCTAGCCTCCCCTCATCTCACTTCCACACCTAGTATGCCAAATCACCCCTGCCTTGTCACTGCTCATCCACCACTTCCTTTCAGGTGCCCCAGTCTTCACGTCTACCTCTAGGTCTTACCATGAAGTCGTTTAACAGATCAAGGTGGCAGCATGAGAATACCTCCATGTCCCAAAGGTGTAGAGTTGATCGGGGCCGTTTCCCATCCCAAGAAAGAAGTTATTGAAGCAGTTGGTGGTGGGTGGACATCGTTTCCACCATAAAGGGAAGGTCCAAGAGAGGACTGTCAACTTGTCAACTCCTCGCAGGCCCGTTCTGGAACATGGTGGCGTCTGACAGAAATGCATGATGGTCCAGAGACTGCATGCACAGTCTGGCAGTAAACATGCGGATGTAATGCCTTCAATGCAGTAACTCGAAGCTTCTGCTGGGTTTTTCTCCAAGTATATGAAGGCATTTTTTTCCATTTTTGTATCCATCGTTGGTAGAGATAATCTCCTTGTTGTATAGTTTTAATGAAGCACTGGTTTTTCCTGGTTATGTATCTATATGTGAAATTTCTAGTCTAATGACAATCGACTTCTTATTCCATCTAGTTTCCATCTAGTGTTGAAAGAGTTTATGATTGACTGAGTCACATGAAGCATTGTGACCATGTTATATAAAGGTTTTATTGTAACGCTGTCATGATTTCTTTCAATGTTTTGTTTAAATTCTTCCTCTTTGCACTTTCTCATAGATGTCTTCCTTTTTCTCACCTTTACTGCAACCTACTGACTGAAGTTAGATTAAGAACTCACATATTCATACATAGCCTTAGTCCAGAATCCTGAGTTAAAACGATATTGTATTGAGTTTACTTCCATTCGATCACCCTTTTATAAACCAATCGTGACATAAAAATCATGGGCATCAGGCTCTGCTCCTACTGCAATCCAGGAGTGACTTCTGACGCTAACATTTTATGGCACTGTTGTCAAGGACAAAGTTTAATATTTTCCCTAAAACTAAACAACATTGAGCCTCTGATTCTGAAGGTGCATTAGGCATCAAAGCCCTTGAATATTTCTACTATGCACTTGGCGACTCCATTGTGACGACTCCACTGAGGCAAACGTGTTGTTCCAGTCATGGCTTCTAGAGGCAGACACACGAGGTATACCCTGCAGCTTCCCTTGGAAACACCTGAAGCAGATCCATAAAATATTATTAGAAAGGGAAAGGCCCTCGGAGAAGGAGCTTCTGCTACTGAACCAGGTATTTCTGACAGTTCTCATCTTCCTCTGTTAGAAACTCCATTACCTGCTTCTCAGTTTCCTAGCAGACCTTTTACTAAGGTTTCCCGTTTTCTAAAATTTGGGAGTGTTCCTGTTGAGATTTCTTCTCCTGGTCTGGGACTAGAGGGATAAACTCTTGTCACTCCCATCTCCCCTGACATTGCTGCCTGGTCTATACCGAGGAATTCAACAAATTTTCCTACCCCAAGATTTACCACCCCTCCTCCTATTACTGTTGCTACTGTTGTGATAACGCATCCCTCTGTATTACTAAACCCAACATTCTCCTTTTTAAATCCTCCACTATTTCCCTTTCCTCCTGGAAGCTCAGTTATAGTCCCCCCTGTTCAAACCCCTTCTCCTCCTAGTTCTCCTCCACCTAATATTCCTATGGTAGGAGAAAATCCCCCCATGACTAGAATGGAGACTATAATAGCTGCTAAGTATGCTCCCCTTGTGTTACCTCAACCTCTCAATGCCCTTCTAGTAGATGGCTACCTTAAGCAACTTCCCAAGTTTACAGGTGAAGGAGATATAACCACAGAAGAACACCTTGAAGCATTTTACAGTTTTACAGATCATCATGTCATCATGCATGCAGATGTATGGATGAGAATTTTTGTTCATAGCCTTGAAGGTGAGGCTAGGAAATGGTTTAGGGCCTTGCCTCCTAGATCTGTTGATGGGATAGAGGTTTTGGATAATTCCTTTTTGAGACAGTGGGGAGATAAGAAAGACTTCATGTATTACATGACAAAGTTTGGGCCTTTGAAGAGAAAGGAAGGAGAGTCTGTCTCCGACTTATCCAAGAGGTTCAATAAGATGTACCATAAGATTCCTATTGATATAAAGCCCTCATAAGATTCAGCCAAAATTACTTATGCCAATGCCTTTGACCCTGATTTCTGCCTTTTGTTGAGGGAAAGGTGAGCCACTTCCCTGGCTCACATGCAGGATGTGGCTATGGAAGTTGAGTTGAATATTTTTTTTGTTGATCGACTCAGAAATAAAGATAATAGAGACATACCCAGAAGGAGAGATGAAGCCTTCACATCTGGTTCCTTTGGGCTCCTTCCTCAGATGGATGAAGTAACTAAGATGCTAAAGAAACTTTTGGCTAGAATGGAAAGGTTGGAGTTAGAAGGGAAGCCCATGTACAGAAATCCCCAAAATATTGATAACAGAGGTTTCAGAAGGCCTAATAAAAATGTACCACAGGTTATGCCAAGGGTACAAAGGAATAGAGATAGGGATGATCAAAGGATTCAAGCCCCTCTCCAAAATAACCTGGTTAACGATGAGGAGAGGGAAGAGGAGGAGCTTGACTCTGAAATTCATTGTATTGAAGACACCTCCCTTTTTCCCATTTGAATCTGTATGGATATGAATAATCCCTCATTAATAGTCAAATCAATGAACTAAGTAAAGGGGATAAAGATAAATACAACAGTCCTAACAGGTATAACCTCAGGGCAAAGAATAAAGAAGGGAAGTCTGATATCTCTGATCAACCTCTTCTAGCAGAAAGGCCTGCTAATCCTACAACAAACAATGCCAAGGAAAAGAAAGCTCAAAATATCTAGCCAATAGCCAAAGCAACTATCCCATAGGTGAGGGAAATTCCTAAGCCTCCTTCCTCCTTTAGTTTTGAGCATGAAATTCGAAATATCAGAATTCCTGTACCCCTCTCGGAACTTGTTAAAAATGAAGATTTCAAAAGGTCCCTCTCCAAATTGTTGTTGTCCGAGCCACCTCAACTTGCCACAGACTCAGTAAATCTCCAAGATGAAAATCTAGAAGTCATCCTAGGTCCCATGGTGGAAGAAAAATATGAATCATGCCCCCCCTTCTACATATCCCTGAACATACATGATAAGGTGTCGCATAACTACCTGATGGATTTAGGGGCTTCCCATAACCTCATGCCCAAAACAGTCATGGAAGAATTGGGACTGGAAGTAGCAAAGGCCTATCATGATTTGTACTCTTTTGATTCAAGGAGGGTGCAATGTCTTGGAGTTATCAAAGACCTAGTGGTGTCCTTATTATAGTTTCCAACGAAGAGTGTGGTCATGGACGTTGTGGTAGCTGATGTTCCTCCCAAATTTGGCATGCTACTGTCAAGATATTGGATTAAATATCTTGGAGGAACGTTATAGATGGACCTTATATATGCCACCATCCCAATATTTGGAGGGGAACACAAAAGACTATATAGAGAAGCTTAGCTAGCCTACATTGTTAGTGACGAAGTGGATCCCACTAATCACCCTATATTTGCACTTGACACTGATTTGGGGTCTAGTTTATTGCATCTCCCTGATGCTCATGAAGTCCCTCTTGAAATCAGAAAGCAACCCTTGTCTGATCAGGAAATACCTCCTCCAACTACCTCTGTGTGGAATATGTTCTTCGATGGAGCCTCTTCTAGTAAAGGTGTTGGTGCATGAGTGTTTTTTGTATCACCTTGTCAGGAAGCCATATGCCTGTCATACATGCTAGAGTTTGAAACCACCAATAATATGGAAGAATATGAAGCTCTTGTTTTAGGTTTAAGGGTTGGGAAAGAGATGGGAATTAAAGAGGTAGCATTGTTCTGAGATGTTGAGTTGATAGTCCAGTAGGTCAAAAATTCTTATTGGGCTAAACATCCTCGAATCAGAAATTACAAAAATGAGGTGTGGGACCTAATTGATAATTTCTTCTCAGCTTTCAACATTTCTTTTATTCTAAGAGAAGAAAATACTTTGGTTGATTCCCTAGCTATCTCAGCTAGCCAGTTTAGGATACCTTTTCCACCTAGGATCAAATATGATGTTGAGATAAGATATAGGCCATCTATGACGGACAATGTCAAGCATTGGAAGGTGTTCGAGGATGATCTTGAAATTAGAAAATTTCTTGAGTCTGTTGATGAGTTCTATGCATTGCACATTGATCAGGACCCTTATCCTGGAGGTAACCCTCACCTTGATGTATTTTTATATAAAATTTCTAATCACCATATTGTTTAGCTACCTAGCAATCACATTGCAAAGGGACTAGTCCCTTTAGAAAGATTGTTCATTTGGAATGATGTGGTAGTGAAGGGTGAGGTTTCAAATGGGGATGCTGATGTAACTGAATGCAATATTGGCACAGAGGAGGATCCTAAGTTTGTCAAGTTGTCAAGCATCCTTTCAAGGGGGCAGAGAGCCAAGTATGCTAAGTTATTAAAAGAATTTTCTGATGTGTTTTCCTAGACGTATGAAGACCTCAAGACATATGACACAACTTTCATTGAACATAAGATCCCACTGAAAGAAGAGGATAAGCCATTCAGGTATAAGCTAAGATAGATTAATCCTATGTTGCTTCCTGTCATGGAGAAAGAAGTAAGGAAGTTGTTGGATGCTCAAATCATATTCTCTTTGAGATATTCCGAGTGGGTAGCTAATCTGGTGCCAGTAAGAAGGAAGAGTGGAGAAATCAAACTTTGTGTTGATTTCAGGAACCTGAATAGAAGCTCCAGAAAGGACAATTACCCCTTACCTAAGATGGAACACATATTGCAAAAGGTAACTGGTGCATTTAGGATATCCATGATTGGTGGTTTCTCTAGCTATAATCAGATATCAGTACTGCCTAAGGATAGAGAAAACCCAACCTTCACCACTCCTTGGGGCACATTCATGTATGTCAAAATGCCTTTTGGATTAATGAATGCAGGGGAAACATTTCAGCGAGCCATGGACATAGCCTTCATTGGGGAAAAATATCAGTTCGTGGTGATCTATCTGGATGACATCACTATCTTCTCTAGATCTGATAAAGAGCACTGTTGTCACTTAAGGAAGGTTTTCTTGAAATGCAGAAGGTTTGGCCTTTCCTTAAACCCCAAGAAATATTTGTTTTATATGGAGGAGGGAAAGATGTTAGGCCATATAGTATCAGTAGAGGGAGTGACAATTGATCCCAACAGGGTGGAGGCAATTCAGACCCTGTCACTTCCTAGATCCAAGAAGGAAGTCCAGGATTTCCTGGGCAAGATTAACTCTCTGAGGAGGTTTGTCTCAAATTTTGCTGAGTTGGTGAAGCACATAACAACTATGCTCAGAAATGGAAATGAAGTAAAATGGACTACTAAACCCAGGGAATCCTTTGTCCAAATATATATTTTTTTTACTGAGGCACCTATGTTGATTAGTTCTGATTATTCCAAGGACTTCCTAATTTTTTCTTTTTCTTATTTTGATACAGTAGCAGTCATTCTATTATAGAAGAATGTTGAAGGGATGGAGCAGCCCATTTCATTTTTTAGCCAGGCATTGAGAGATGCATAAATCAAGTATGACATCATGGAGAAACAAGCCTATGCATTGGTGAAAGATCTCAAATATTTTAGAGTCTATGTCTTTCACTCAAAGGTAATTTCATATGTTCCTTCAACCTCTGTGAAGGACATCCTTATACATCCTAACATAGATGGGAGAAGGGGTAAATGGATTGCCAAGTTCCTTGAGTTTGACCTGGAGATTAAGCCAACCAAGTTGGTTAAATGGTAAGGCTTAGCCAAGCTGTTGGATGAATAAAACTGCAAATCCTTGAGGGTTAAATTCATCGATGGTTGCTCAGGAAATCAACAGGATGAATTTCCTGATGGCAATCCTCAATACAGTACTCCACTAGTAGAGTGCACTTGGTATAGAGATATCATATATTTTCTCCTAGAATTAAAGCCCCCTGATGAAATGGAGAAGAGTAAGGTAAGAGATTTAAAGCTCAAAGTAGTCAAATATTGTCTTATTGAACAAGTCTTGTATTGGAGAGACCCTCTAGGGGTGTTTCTAAGGTGTCTGAACCCACAGGAGGCCCATAAAGTGACATTTGATTTCCATAGCAGCCTCTATGGGGGACACCACTTTTGGAAGACCACAACCCACAAGATTTGCAAGGTTGGGTACTACCAGCCCACCTTATTCACTGATGTTTGAAGAGATATGAGAGCTTGCATCAAATCCAAAGGTTCTCAGGAAAGTAGCAGCTCAAATCTCTACCATTAAAACTTGTAGTAGCTACAACACCCTTTCAACAATGGGGGTTGGACTTTATTGGAGAGATTCATCCTTCCTCAAGCGGCCAACACAGATGTATCTTGACTGCAACTGACTATTTTACCAAGTGGATAGAATCTATCCCCACCAGGAGTGCTTCACACAAAGTTATCATCAGCTTCCTGGAGGATATCATTGTAAGGTTTGGATGCCCTAGATGAATTATCACTGATAATGTTGCATCTTTCAGGTCTGAGCCTTTGGTGAGGTTCTGTGAGCAGTTTGAGATTTCTCTAGTTCATTCCACTCCCTATTATCCACAAGGAAATGGACTGGTAGAGTATTCCAATAAAATCCTGGTTAATCTCATTAAAATATTGTTGGAAGATAATAAGAAGGCTTGGGAGTCAAAACTCAAATTCTCTCTATGGGCTGACCGAGTGAAAACAAAGAAATGCTTGGGCACCTCCCCTTTTCAACTTGTTTATGGGACATAAGTTGTTTTTCCAACTTATCTGGCTCTACCTATAGCAAAATTCTTTCAAGAGTATGAAGGAGAGCCAGACCATATGGTCAGAAGGATCCATAAAATGGTGGAAGTGTAGAAAACCAGGGAGTAGATAATGAACAGAGCTCACAATCATCAACATAAGATCAAGTAGGTCTTTGACAGGATCTGGTATTTAAATGGGATGCTCCTAAGAAGGACAAGGGAAAACATGGCAAATTCGAAGCCCTATGGATCAGGCCTTTCAAAATATCTGAAGTATTTTTGAATAACACCTATAGGCTGCAGGATTTGGAGGGTGAGGAAGTTTTCAATGGCCCTGTGAATGGGCATTTTTTGAAGAAATGTTTCTCTTGAGCTGCACATGGCTCCTCTGTGTTTGTAAATATTGTTTTTCTATTATATTTCATTTTTAATAATGACTCCATAGCCCAACAACAAGGCACTGAATCTGTAAAATAGTTCTTGGCATCTCACAGGGAGAAAGCCATCCCCCATGGAGACTAATGTTAGCACATAATCTTGTATGAGGGATGTTTTCCTATGAAGTGCCCTCTTTGGTGACAAAGTGGAAAATAATGGGTTAAAAACCCACTTATCCTAAGTTGGGGGTGCATAAGCGCTCTGGATTATGCAACACGTAGATCTAGGCAGTTGAAATATGCATGCCCAGATCTTTGGTCCAGATTCAATTCTGGACCCCCCCTTGTCGTTCTACCTTTAATGGGTGGGGGTTGGGGTCCGATATGACAGTTTATAGTGTGAGAATTTGGAAGGTCAGGTGATCCACGCCAAAATCTACAGT
>JZKD02S2287311.1:87131-97647 GCA_000966675.3 Picea glauca | reverse complement strand
GGGCCCCTTTTTTATCATGGAGCCTCCCCCTTGCTTCACCCCCCCTTCCTATTTCCACCTGTGTTCCATTAGGCCTCCTATCCACCAGTCACATCACTCACTTCCCCCTTCTCTCATTATGCCATGCTTGCCTTCCACTCACCCCCGTGGCATATCATTTTTTGTTTCACTCCCTCTTGTCTTCCCACACCTGTCCCTCTCCCTACCACATTGTCCCATTATAAGAGACGTGTTCTCCATCGACATATCACACCTCACCATCATATCTCCATGGCCCACACAAGATCTGCCACATCCATTCGCTGGCCTCCCCTCGTCTCACTTCCACACCTAGTATGCCAAATCACCCTTGCCTAGTCACCTCTCATCCACCGCTTCCCATCAGGTGCCCTAGTATTCATGTCTACCTATAGGTCTTACCATGAATCCCTTTAGCAGATCAAGGTGGTAGCATGAGAAGACCTCCATGTCCCAAATGTACAGAGTTGACTGGGGCCATTTCCGATCCCAATAAAGTAGTTATTGAAGCGGTTGGTGGTGGGTGGACATCGTTTCCACCATAAAGGGAAGGTCCAGGAGAGGAATTTCATCTTGTCAAATCCTCTCAGGCCCGTTCTGGAACACGGTGGTGTCTGATCGAAATGCACGATGGTCCAGAGACCGCATGCACAGTTTGCTAGTAAACATGTGGACGTAATGCCTTCAATGCAGTAACTCGAAGCTTCTACTGGGTTTTGCTCCAAGTATATGAAGGCTTTTTTTTTCATTTTTGTATCCATCATTGTTAGAGCTAAGCTCCCTGTTGTATAGCTTTAATGAAGCACTGGTCTTCCCTGGTTATGTATCTATATGTGAAATTTCTAGTCTAATGATAGTCAACTTCTTATTCCATCTGGTTTCCATCTAGTGTTGAAAGAGTTTATGATTGACTGAGTCACATGAAGCACTGTGACCGTGTTATATAAAGGTTTTATTGTAACACTGTCATGATTTCTTTCAATGTTGTTGTGTTTAAATTCTTCCTCTTTGGGTTGTTGTAAGCTTGATTCTCATAGTAGACCTTTGCACTTTCTCACATATGTCTTCCTTCCTCTCACCTTTACTGCAACTTATTGACTAAAGTTACATTAAGACCTCACCTGTTCATGCATAGCCTTAGTCCAGAATCCCAAGTTAAAATGATATTGCATTGAGTTTACTTCCAGTCGATCACCCTTTTATAAACCAATTGTGACATAAAACTGATGGGCATCAGGCTCTTCTCTTGCTGTAATCCAAGAGTGACTTATGACACTAACAGGTACTACTTGGAGTTCTAACTCCATTATCCATGCTTGAAGCTATTGAATGGATTTGGCGAGCTTCCCCACTTGTATCTCAGTGGAATTTGGTTCCTCTTGTGCCAAGCCTGACATAGAACAAAGTGCTCTAGTTACTGCCTCTTTGACCGCAATCTGCTCTACGAGAAGTTGGTCTTTTTCTTCCTATATCTTCACATTGTTCTGTTCAAACTCCGCCTGAATTTCACTTTAGTCCTTCTACGCAAATCAAATTTTCTCTAGGACCTCCTCCTTTTCTTGCTTTAAGGCCTTTGTGGCTTGCTCCTTTTCTTCTTGGACTTGACGAAGTCGATCTTATGTCGCATATGCTAACCATCTCAATTGGGTGGGCTCATCCCCCAATTCTGCATTTTTCGTTGAAGAGGGCGCAGTTGGCACTGTGTAGCTCAAATGGATAGCTCACTGGATGTCCTTGAGATCCTTCTCTATTATTTCATACATTGAATCCTTTTCTCCATGTCTCTGCAAGATGTATTTTGAAGCATCCTCTATGATTGTGATGATGAGATCATTCATCCACTGTAAGCACATTCTTTGACTGAGGCTTGTTGGCACGAGCCTTCTTTCTTGCCGAAGGTTTCTTTGGGGAAACCGTCCTCTTTTGTGATTCTTTTTCTTTGGTGAGGGGATTCTTTGGCGGTGTAGCTTCACCTTTGTCCTAATTTTATCCTTATTCCCCTTCTTCCTCTTGGTTCACTTTGTCTCCTCCTCCTCCTGCCGGTGAATCGGGCCTACTTTCATCTGATGCGGTGTCCTCCTCATTAGTTTATATGTCTTGGACTTCATCCTTTTTCTTCCTTTTCTTTGCACTAGTCTACCCATCATGTTCATCCCAGGTGACCAATGGACTTACAATGATGTTGGGGTCAGAGAGCTCTGCATCTTCGACTGACATAAGGAATTCTACTGGCCATTCCTTAGTGATCTCTGCCATGTCTTCTTCGGTCAGTTTATAATATGACTGCAACTCCTCCTTACTTTCATCCCTATGCACGGTGATGTAGCTTAAGTGTTGGACTGCGTAGAACTTCACTAGTGGCATGTACTGATGGAGTGTATTCGGTGTCATTCAGGGGGTAATGATTCAATGGCATGCTTCAACTGTAGATAATAAGTATGGAAGACAACATTTGAATTCCATTGCTTCGCCATATCACTCGTGTACCACAAGGTAGAGAACCTCGTGGAAAACGGTTCTAATGGCTTGACTTCCAGGAAAGCTGCTCCTTCCGACATTTTCCAGGTGACAAATGTGATTAAAATAAGTAACCAACTAAAGTGAAACTCGTATCCTTGGTCCTACGCTTCGCGATAGTCATTCTCCAACTCGTTGATGAGGTAACACACCCAGTTCATCTGCATTCCTTTGACACAATTCCCTGAGAGGTTGACTACGAACCCTTTGACTTGTGTCAGACAGTTCTTTCGGACGAGCTTGCTTTCTTTCATCTAACAAGCAAGGCACATTGTGCTATATTGGATGGAGGCTACCTTGTATCCTCGCTTCCCCTTCTCTACATCACCATAGACCTCCTAGATGCGCTGTGCCAAGGAGTGGTCTAACATATTTCTTGGGTAGAACTACTGAGGGTTCAGTCCCTGCATGCTCAGTCCTGTGATCAAGTGGATCAATGACGGATCCACAGTCATGTGACTGTCAAGCCACAAATACCCTTCGTGATAGCATGACATGAGGAGTTTAACGCAAGCGTTAACCTCCTGATGTCGGTCAAAGTGGGGGATATTCATTATGTTCAAGATCATGGAGTGCACGAGATCCTTAATCCATGACTAGGGAACTATCTTGGGCTTCTTCCTAGTCATCTTCATGAGGCACCTATGTGGCGTGAGGATCGCATAGTTCTTTTGGTATCCGAGGTTGTAGTCACTAATATTGAGAGCTAGGATTAGTCCCAACTGGGGTCCAAATGCATGTATCCCCTTTGAAAGGTATGCAATGATCAACATGTACTCAAAGTCACACAGAACATTTTCATGAATAAATGCACCAACCATCTGTAGTGTGTAGTCCAGAAAGACCGTCGGGATCTACTTCGTGTTAGCGAGATTATCATGGTGTTTTCTTCTTTTCTTAGTCGTGGTTTGGCTAGACCGATGTCCAGTTGAGGGGGATGATTAAAATCCTCCCATTGACGATGCCTGTATTCCTATAGACATGACTTTCTTAGCCATGAGGTCTATCAAAAGCCCCTCTATAGACTTCTCTAGCGCGCTATGCTCACATGACATTCATACTTGTAATCACAGAGATCGGGTAGGAGAACATACATATATGATAATCAAATGGTCGATGAGGTCTAGACAACATAACATATTATGTGATCAATTCCGTGTTACCTCAGATATCTCAGTTTGCAAAAAGTTGTCCCGGTGCAACATCCGACGGATTAAATAAGCAGCGTTGTAACGGATTCCTCCAATGGGTCGGACTGGTTCAATCAATATGAATTAGGCCATTGTAGTGTGGTCCCAACAGTCCGATGGCGATATTTCCATCAATAACTGTGTTTCTAGTTGTTCCAAAGTGTCATTCTAATGGTTGGGATGCCTCCAACGGTCATATATCTTCGCCATGGTGAAGTCCCATTCTGCGAGGTTCTACTATTCCGGCGAGGTTCAAGTTTTGCAAGCCTGCCTTTTGCGAAGTCTTCTATGGAATTTCCTGTATTTTTTCTAATTTTTCTTTCTTCCTACTGAGCTTTCTTGCCTTCTTTCATGTGATTTGAGTCTCTAGATTTCTCTTTCCATTCTTATTCTTATCTTCTCTTAGTGTAATAACTTCACACTGCTGAGGTTTTTTTTAAGGGTTCAAATGCAATACCTCTTCTCTTACTATTTTCAGGGTGGATACACTTATTTCTTGCATGGATAGGTTCTTTAAGTCTGCTTGTGTTCTTTCAACCTTGACAGCTAATTCTATGGTCCTCTATTGCTTCAACTTATCCTCTTGTTCTTTTACTGGTCACTCTATTTTTCTAGCTATGAAGTCCCTTAATTATTTCTTTTTCTGTTCTGTAGCTTCCTCTTTTGCTTTCTTTCTAATCTGGTCCTTCTCAATCTAGGTCTTTCCTAACAATATTGGAAAAGGGGTGATGTTATCAACAAACTTAATGACTTCAAATTATTCTTCAGTCGATGTTTCATGAGAAATCATAGGTACATTAGTAAGTCTTCCACATAGGGTTATCATCTCTCCTTTAAACAATCCTATCTTTCCCAATGAAGGAACCTTAACAGGCTTTCCCAAAATTTCCCAAGTGCTTTCTGGCATGATATTCACATGTGCTTCTTCATCCAGGACACAGTCTATGTCAAAGTCTCCTATTCTTGTTTCTATGCACTTCTTCTCTTTTAAGATCTCGGGTAAAATGATGTTTCTATGATCATTCAGTGTTTCTTTCATTTGTAATAACATAGTCTCTAACTCTTTCTGGTTTTCTAACATATCCGTAGTCTCTTGGCCTTCTTCATAGTTTTCTTGTCTCATGTTCATCTTTTCAACTTTGACAATCATTCTAGGGAAATCATAAACTTCATGGTCAATAGCTTTACAACAAAGACTAATAGGACCTATACCAAGGCATTCCTTAGAAAGATGTCCTGGTCTCCTACAATTATAACACAGTTTTAATCCTTTATTTCTTTTAAATGGTCCCCAACCTTTCTTGCACTATGCACTGGGATCACAGTGATGGACCTGCAATCTACAAAAATTCTTTCTAGGTTCCTGCATCCACTTGTTAGTCAAAAAATTATTTCTATGCATGGGAATAACATATATTTTACTATCTCTATCAAATCTATTCAGATAAAATATTTCTTATAATTGTGACCTAGGACAAAATCTATCAAACATACCTAGATCCATACTTTCGAAGAAAAAATTTCCACTTATCTTACCTTTATCAGAGAACAAAGCTTTAATATCTTACCTCTTTTATTTAGATATGGGTCCTTTATTAGCACTAAGTTTCGCAAGTCAAGTAGAGTATTGGGCACTACAACAACAATTCTACGCATAGAGATTTCTCCTTTCTTCAGTTCCCAACAATCACAGTTTGAGGTCTTGGCAACAGAACAATTTGTTGGCATAGGGGCAGACCTAGGGTTCAATGCTTCAAAAACACACCAAAAAAACCCTAACAAACAACCCTTTCCGCAACACCTGCGAAGGAGATGAATTCTCACCCGAGGTAGAGGCAGGGGGGTTGTAGGACTCAGGTGTCTACAACCTAGCTGGGACACAGATCTGCGATTACAACACTTAATATAGCACTTAGATAATCAATATGCATTAGTTCATAAATCCATTCACATCGCAGATTAAACCCTAAGTACAAAACAACGCAATACCGATCATATCAAACACTTCTGTTATCACTACAATAAAATCTTTGGGGTTGCAGGACAAAGATGCTTGGTAACTTAAAATATGAATAGGTTTATGATTATGTTGGGATAAAATGGGATAACTGACCTACTAGATCATAACAAGACAACCAAAGAATATATAATCGGATGAGACAGTTCTTTCAAGAATCAATGATCAGATGAATAGCATAACAATGGATGAAGAATACTATACTTACTAACAAGATCACACATGTGATGGGTCGGATAAGATAGTGCAGGTATCACTATTAAATCAAGATTATGAGTTGACCAATGAGATGACATTCATTGGCAACTAAGACAAACTTGACACAAAGTGAAGATTACCGTTAAATAAAGCTATGAACTGACTAATGATATGACAGTCATATTGCAGTTAAGATAACTTGAATTAAAGCATAGAAGGAATACAAAGCGACAATTTGATATTCATAGAGAAAGAAGACTATGATCTGAATTACATATCTATGACAGTCTATTACAAATGCAGCATGGTATTGTATCCAGCATTCAAACCTCAGTCCTATGACTGGACCCCCCTCTTTGTAACTATTACAAAACCTATTTAAATAGGAAAAACAATAATAAACCATTTCCTGACTTTATGGAAAACAAAATCATAATAAAATATGAAACAAACTAAATTGATCAAGATGTCTCGAATTGCTAGCAAATATGGGATCCTCTGCTATCTTGTCAGGAATGAATTTAGGTTGCCACCTGTTTATGAATCATTCTGCTAAGATATCCTTAACCACATATTCCTCAATTTTTGTCTTGAACTCTAGATCTACCTCATTTTACACTGGCTGAATTTATCCCTGAATATATGGTCAACAATAGATGATTTTCCACTGTATATTCTCCTGGAATATCTTGTACGAGCTTTACAACATACTAAAAACAAATAATGCTTGCAAGAAATCTTAGAAAAATTGATCCAGTTGCATTTCAATAGGATCAAGAGCATCCTTTAACTTCAAAAGGCACAGCTGGAAAAATTTGAAGGCCTAAATATAGAAGTTTGTTGATGATCTAAAATTGTAGGTGTCTTTGACCAATTTTGCTTATTTGCTTGTTTCGTTTGATTCACCTCATTGAAAACAAGGATCTTTTCTCTTGTTGAATTTCCTCACACATCGACCATCAAGGGAAAGTTGACCTTGCATAATGTTGTTTCCCTTATTGACATTCACATCATTATCATGGATTAGCGAAGGTTGATGATCATTAGTTCTTGTAATCGATCCCTTTCAAACTATTCCTGATCATGTCAATTCCCTGCTGTAATGCAGAATGTTGCTCCTTCTCTGTCGAGATAAGTATCTCCAACACAAACTGCCAACTGGTTCTGACTGGAGCCATCGTTTGAACTTGAAATTCATCAATCAACTCGAATCCAATCTACTGCCAAAGGCAACTCAAAACATATGCCCCATACATAGGCCCTCCATAATTTGATCTCCTTGGAACCCTCTTTATTTCATTCTAATTTGAGTGAATACACAAAATTTGCCAAACTGTTCCAGAACTGCCCATAAATCTTGTTAGATATTATAATATATCTTCATGATAAAAGTGAAGCCCAAGGCCAAAACGAGCACATGCATGACGAAATTCCATTGCTTCTGCTTTTTGAACAGGGTCTTCAAAATTTGTGACATCTGTGGAAGCAAACCCAGTTGATTCACGATGAATCTCATCATCAATACCATAGATAGTTACACGATAGACAACTGATACAGAATTGCCATCATTAGAGTAGGTGATGCTGGGAACCTCTCCAGACCATTCTTGAGCATGCAAATTCACAAACCTATTTACAATGTGCCATGGCACATATTTGGTAGTGAATCCCTCGTTGACTTTGATTTTGACTAGCCTACTGGGAACTTTGCAGTTCAATTCACGTAGAATATCTGCCAGCAGTCTGCTTATGGTCGAAGAAGGAATTTTGGGAATTTCAGAATCAGTTTCTCTCGGGCACCGCTATGTTGTAGGTGCTTGTGGCCCATGCAGGGGTAGTAGAAAAAAGTCTGTGATTTGACTCAAAACTTGGCTGGGAAATGCAGGAGCTTCGAAGGAGAGCTCGCATCAGCAAAGCCATCATTTAATTTCTTTATTTTTTGAATATTTGATGTGGCCCCTATAGATTGGCCTTCATCATTTGTTATGGACATTGGCAAGCTCTTCTTTATGAGCAACAAGTCCAACAACGTTCACTCATTATCGTAAGACCACAATACAAGTGCAGAGCAGACAAAACAAAATGATGCCTCCCACCTTCACGATATTCTTGTTATTCAAGCTGATGCCAATCCCTTTCTTTACCAACCCTCAATTCCTTCACCTCCTTCTTAGCCAGTGAGAAATGAATGGTTACGGTGCCTTTGGAAGTAAGGCATTCCCCTCATCATAGATACATCTCCGAGATCCATGTTATGAAATTTCCAGTACAAAATTTGTACATTGAAGAAGTGCTTCAAATACAACAAGAGTGATTTTCATTGATATACTAGTATAAACCCTGAAATGCATATTTGGCCCCGAAATTGAATTTATGAATCATGCCCCAGTGCAAGTGAACGATTTTGTTTTTAATGAGGAGTGCTAATTAGTTGGTTGTGTGACTTCTTCTGTTCGGTTCTTTTCAGATGACACACCCACTCCAAGCATGACAGTTCCTGAATTTCTCATAATAGCCTTCACATATTTCTGTATTCTCTCGATTTCCTCTAAGGTAGTCAGATTACCCAATTCATATACAAATAAACTATATTCCATCAACATACTGGGAACTCGATCTCTGTCTCTCCTCGTGGCACGAAATAAATGATGGACATATGTACAATCTTCTTCGAGACTTGGTTGTGATTCATTTGTATTATTGACGTATAGAGCATAGGGATTCCCCTCCTCCTCATGGCTTGATGTTATGCTTCTATGCTGGATTTGATTTGATTTGTATGTTCTTGTTTCTATGTTGGTCGCATGGAGCTGAAACACGGGAGAAAGAGCTAGCCTTGATGTTTCCCATGCTGGCAGTGAATGGCATTTATCTATTTTGGCTTTGAATGCTCAAAAGTTTTGATCTGTATAAGTGTATAACAAGTGGCCTACAATTTGTCGTTAGCCTCAACACCTGGGTGGTCATTAGACACTTTGCTCGACAGCTACAAACTTTGTTTGACCGATAGTCTTTTGTTTGATGTTGATCTTGAGTCCCAAAGCTTCTCTCTTTGTCAATAATTCCTCGAGGTGTGAAAAATATGGTCACTATAACAATTGCCAAAGTTTCCTTTTGATATTTACAATAGTAAGCACTTTCACCAGCTTACTTGCTGCAGGGAGTACACCTTAACCGTTGAAACCCAAGGCTTTCACCAACTAACTTCAACTTCACAACATACATTAGCTGTTGAAAAGCTTTTTCACAAAATTTTGAAAAGATCTTTTGAGGATCAATTTATTTCTAAGATAAAATCTTAAATCCTATGTTTTAATACTTCTAAAATCTAAAAATTTATAAAGAATCCTATTAATGACCACGCAATCACCTACAAAATGAAAAACATTGACTGATTCATTTTGGGAGCTCACATTTGGCTCCAACTGGGATGGATACCTCCCTGTGAGGTCACCAAGAACCTAGTAGTTCCAGTCACCTTTAGCATTGGGCGTGGAGTCATCTGTCTTGTGCAACTGATCTTCAGAAACCTGTAGCCTGCTCTTCTTATTCAACCAATAACTGAAAAAGATTTAGCTGCTCGTATGGCGAGATTATTCTTCTGCCTACTTCTACACTAACCAATAGAGGCAGATTTATCAAGTAAAATTTAATTTCCAATGCAGCCATATCATAAATTGATTTACTGCTAACATCCTTGATCTTGACCCGAACAATAATGGAATGGATTGCCAACAACAAAAAGATTTGAACAGGCGATCAAGCCAATTTTCAAGTGATAAAAACACTTTAACACATATATTGTTCATAGATTCCAAATATTTGGAAAAAGGGTCATTAAAGTCATAATGAAATACCTCTTTGAATTGCCGATCCGACTGACTGTAATCCTGCTCTTCTTTTCCTTCACAAAACTCAATGCTGAATGTAGACTGCTTGATCTTTGTTGGAGGAAAATACTTTTGGAAAATGTTTAATAGCTAGCGCATGCTTGTCATTGATGGGAAGTACAGCAATGAAGATGGCATGAGTATATAAAGAATGTAACAGATGGGCACCAGAAGTATTTTAGGAATATGCTGCAGAGCAAGCCCGATAAGTTCAAAAGAGATAGTGCAGAGGATTGTTGGCAATTTATTATCAGGCAAAGTAAGCTTGTCATTAATGGCAAGATCAAAGTATGCAGTGAAGGCAAAACAAGGACAAAGTATGCTCCATAGGAGAAGCGCCAGTGATCGCTGGATCTCATCCTGAATTCCCGATAGCCGTCAGATATGAATGAAGACAAAAGGAGCGCGCAGGTCTGGAGGATAGATCTCAGGCGTTAGATCTGAGCGTGGGGTCTAACCACCGTTGGATCGAGGAAAACCTGCATGATATTTAAAAGTGCAAGGAGTAGAGGGCTCAAAAATCCCGAAAGCAGGAGGACCGCCCATTTTAGGGGGTTATGTGGATCATTGACCCGACTCCCTGTCGGGGTTTAGAGGATTGAGTGTTGGATATGTCAAAGAATATTGACATCAAGAATCCCAAAATCGCGATGTGTGAAATCCCGACTGAATCTGAACCATTAGAT
>JZKD02S2287311.1:61841-77842 GCA_000966675.3 Picea glauca | reverse complement strand
GTTGTCTAACAAATACAAACTCAATTTCTGATCTGAACCTTTCTGTTCTTCACCTTCCTCCTCATATCTGCTGAAAATTGCCTTGGTCTGCAAATCAAAAAGATGATGGTTGCCCTTAAAATCTACTTCAGATATGAGACTGTCACCTACTAATGTGTCAATCTGATAATCATCTTTGGGGTTTTCAAAGGGGACAATCTCATCTTTATAGAAACCTAAGTCAGTAGATGCATTTGATACAATGTTAAAAGCATCAATGCTATGGTTATTCTCCCGGAGATCACCAATATCTTGGTTACAATGATAGATGTCCCCTATTTCAACATACTCTTCAAAGCTATCATTAACCACATCATGTATACATTTATGATCATCTCTGTGGTGAATAGTATAACTAAATGAAATTCCAGAAATAACCAAATCTTCAGAAACCTCAACAACCTCCTCCCCATCATTATATTTATCAAATATAGGAAGATCAGGAAACATTTCTAATGACAGAGATGAAAATTGTGGCATAGAGTTATCAGCATTAGTACTCTGAGATAGATTTTGAGAAATATCACTTTGTTCCTCATCATAACTACAACTTCCCTTGATACACAAATCTGAAAACTGTGAACTACCTTTAATGATTTCAATGGATGTATGACAAACAAAAAAATGATTCTCATGATTCTTAACTAATGAAATTATTTCTTCAGATTGATGAAAATCAGAGATAATGTTAATGGGAGAATCTTCAGCTCCTTTATTATCCATTTCTAGTTCGTTTGGATGGGAAAGCACATTATCATGAAGATCTTTTGGGAGTTGCTGCAGGATATGAGGGAGAAATTCTTCTCTATTTGCATTTTCAACTTTATTATCCAATCCATATTCCTCACAGTAATTACCAAATAAAAACTGATCCGAAAATAACTTTTTGCAATGCTCATTGAATACTCTGTGAAAACTTTTTAAAGATGAAATGCTTGAAGGAGGTAAAGAAAAATACCACTTACGTGCATCACCCTCTAATGAATGCATGAACATTTTCATACGAACATCTTCATGCTGCAGATCTAGTAGATCCATGCACTCATGAAACTTTTTGAGGTGTTCTGCAAGATTATCTTCTCTCTCCTCTTTGAAGTCAGGTAGAAAATCTCCCCATTCTGACATATGAGGTACTGGATGTGGGAAACCAGAAACTGAAGAGAAGTTCAGAGGTGCAAATCTCCGAGCCAAAAGAGAAGAAAATGCTTTTGACATTTGAATGTCATGGAGTCGCCACTAAATTCGTCCTTCATGGAGTCACTAGATAGATGATTACAACCATAATAGTGTCTAGGCTTTGTCTATCATCAAAGTTGGATCTGTGTCATCTTCCAAGGAAGCTGAGCTTTAATCTCCTCTCCATGGCAGCGACGCCAATTTATTATCACTCCAAGAAACTCTTTGGGGTTGCAGGCCAAAGATGCTTGGTAACTTAAAATATGAATAGGTTTATGATTATGTTGGGATAAAATGGGATAACGCACCTACTAGATCATATCAAGACAGTCAAAGAATATATAATCGGATGAGACAATGCTTTCAAGAATCAATGATTAGATGAATAGCATAACAGTGGATGAAGAATACTATACTTACTAACCAGATCACACATGTGATGGGTCGGATAAGATAGTGCGGGTATCACTAATAAATCAAGCTTATGAGTTGACCAATGAGATGACAGTCATTGGCAACTAAGACAAACTTGACACAAAGTGAAGATTACCATTAAATCAAGCTATGAACTAACTAATGAGATGACAGTCATATTGCAGTTAAGATAACTTGAATTAAAGCATAGAAGGAATAAGAAGCGACAATCTGATATTCATAGAGAAAGAAGACTATGATCTGAATTACATATCTATGACAGTCTATTACAAATGCAGCATGGTATTGTATCCAACATTCAAACCTCAGTCCTATGAATGAACCCCCCTCTTTTTAACTATTACAAAACCTGTTTGAATAGGAAAAACAATAATTAACCATTTCCTAACTTTATGGAAAACAAAATCATAATAAAATCTAAAACAAACTAAATTGATCAAGATGTCTCGAATTTCTAGCAAATCTGGGATCCTCTACCATCTTGTCAGGAATGAATTTAGGTTGCCACCTGTTTATGAATCATTCTGCTAAGAT
This sequence comes from Picea glauca, assembly GCA_000966675.3. Taxonomy (NCBI): domain Eukaryota; kingdom Viridiplantae; phylum Streptophyta; class Pinopsida; order Pinales; family Pinaceae; genus Picea; species Picea glauca. The sequence goes on along the minus strand of JZKD02S2287311.1, from coordinate 75,658 downwards.
ATCTTTAACCACATATTCCTCAATTTTTGTCTTGAACTCTAGATCTGCCTCATTTTACACTAGCTGAATTTATCCCTGAATATATGGTCAACAATAGATGATCTTCCACTGTATATTCTCCTGGAATATCTTGTACGAGCTTTACAACACACTAAAAACAAATAATGCTTGCAAGAAATATTAGAAAAATCGATGTAGTTGCATTTCAATAGGATCAAGAGAATCCTTTAACTTCGAAAGGCACATCTGGAAAAATTTGAAGGCCTAAATATAGAAGTTTGTTGACGATCCAAAATTGTAGGCGTCTTTGACCAATTTTGCTTATTTGCTTGTTTCGTTTGATTCACCTCATTGAAAACAAGGATCTTTTCTCTTGTTGAATTTCCTCGCACATAGACCATCAAGGGCAAGTTGACCTTGCATAATGTTGTTTCCATTATTGACATTCACATCATTATCATGGAATAGCGAAGGTTGATGATCATTAGTTCCTGTAATCGATCCCTTTGAACTGTTCCTGATCATGTCAATTCCCTGTTGTAATACAGAATGTTTCTCCTTCTCTGTCGAGCTAAGTATCTCCAACACAGACTGCCAACTGGTTCTGACTGGAGCCATGGTTTGAACTTGAAATTCATCAATCAACTCGAATCCAATCTACTACCAAAGGCAACACAAAACATATGCCCCATACATAGGCCCTCCATAATTTGATCTCCTTGGAACCCTCTTTCTTTCATTCTAATTTGAGTGAAATACGCAAAATTTTCCAAACTGTTCTAGAACTGCCCAGAAATCTTGTTAGATATTATAGTGTATCTTCATGATAAAAGTGAAGCCCAAGGCCAAAACGAGCACATGCACGATGAAATTCCATTGCTTCTTCTTTTTGAACAGGGTCTCCAAAATTTGTCTCATTTGTGGAAGCAGACCCAGTTGATTCACGATGAATCTCAACATCAATACCATAGATAGTTACACGATAGAAAACTGATACAGAATTGCCATCATTAGAGTAGGTGATGATGTGAACCTCTCTAGACCATTCTTGAGAATGAAAATTCATAAACCTATTTACAATGTGCCATGGCACATATTTGGTAGTGAATCCCTCGTCGACTCTGATTTTGACCAGCCTACCAGGAACTCTGCGGTTCAATTCGCGTAGAATATCTGCCAGCGGTCTACTTATGGTCGAAGAAGGAATTTCGGGAATTTCAGAATCAGTTTCCCTGTGGTGCCACTATGCTATAAGTGTCTTGTGGCCCATGCAGGGGTAGTAGCAAAAACTCTATGAATTGAATCGAAACTCAGCTGGGAAACGCAGGAGCTTCGAAGGAGAGCTCGCATCAGGAAAGCCATCGTTTATTTTCTTTATTTTTTGAATATTTGATGTGGCCCTTGCAGATTGGCCTTCATTATTTGTTATGGACATTGGAAACTTCTTCTTTATGAGAAACAAGTCCAACAACGTTCAGTCATTATCGTAAGACCACAATACAAGTGCAAAGCAGACAAAACAAAATGATGCCTCCCACCTTCACGATATTCTTGTTATTCAAGCCGATGCCAATCCCTTTCTTTACCAACCCTCAATTCCTTCACCTCCTTCTTGGCCAGTGATAAATGAATGGTTGTGGTGCCTTTGGAAGTAAGGCATTCCCCTCATCGTAGATACATATCTGAGCTCCATCTTCTGAAATTGCTAGTACATAATTTGTACATTGAAGAAGTGCTTCAAATACAACAAGAGTGATTTTCATTGATATACTAGTATAAACCTTGAAATGCATATTTGGCCCCGAAATTGACTTTATGAATCATGCCCCAGTGCAAGTGAACGATTTTGTTTTTAATGAGGAGTGCTAATTAGTTGGTTGTGCAACTTCTTCTGTTCGGTTCTTTTCAGATGACACACCCACTCCAAGAATGACGGTTCCTGAATTTCTCATAATAGCCTTCACATATTTCTATATTCTCTCGATTTCCTCTAAGGTAGTCAGATTACCCACTTCATATACAAATCAACTATATTCCATCAACATACTGGGAACTCGATCTCTGTCTCTCCTCGTGGCACGAGCTAAATGATGAACATATGTACAATCTTCTTCGAGACCTGGCTGTGATTCATTTGTATTATTGACATATAGAGCATAAGGATGCCCCTCCTGCTCGTGGCTTCATGTTATGCTTCTGCGCTAGCTTTGATTTGATTTGTATGTTCTTGTTTCTATGTAGTTCACATGGAACTGAAACACGGGGGCAAGAGCTAGCCTCAGTGTTTCCCCTGCTGGTAGTGAATGACATTTATCTATTTTTCCTTTGAATTCTCAAAAGTTTTGATCTGTATAAGTGTATAACAAGTGACCTACAATTTGTCGTTGGCCTCAACACTTGGGCACTCATTAGACACTTTTCTCAACAGCTACAAAATTTGTTTGACTGATAGTCTTTCGTTCAATGTTGATCTTGAGTCCCAAAGCTTCTCACTCTTTGTCAATAATTCCTCGAGGTGTGACAGATATGGTCACTATAACAATTGTCGAAATTTCCTTTTGATATTTACAACAGTAAGTGCTTTCACCAGCTTACTTGCTGTAGGGAGTACACCTTAACCATTGAAACCCGAGGCTTTCACCAGCTAACTTCAACTTCACAACATACGTTAGTTGTTGAAAATCTTTTTCACAAAATTTTGAAAAGATCTTTTGAGGATCAATTTATTTCTAAGATAAAATCTTAAATCCTATGTTTTGATACTTCTAAAATCTAAAATTTTTTAAAGAATACTATTAATGACCACGCTATCACCTACAAAATGAAAAACATTGACTGATTCATTTTGGGAGCTAACAACTTCCAGTCACTTAGCACATCTCATTAACTTAGAGCTAGCATTGATTTACCTTCAATAGAGCACTAAGCATCCATACATCTATCTAACATATATAAATATCAATGCACTAAGCATATAAAAACATAAAAAACATGGACAATCATTGCACAAAGCACATCAACATAGGATATATGTGGCTCACCCCAGTGTGGGGCTACGCCCACCAAATCTTCTTCTTCGTTATTAATCTCCTTCAATCTTCTTACAGGTACCAAGACACAGAGCCAACTCCACACTAGATAGGTGATCTATTCACAATGCACTAGATCCACCTTCCTCAAAATTGGGTCAAGGCATAGAGCCTTACATAGTCTGCCTACATAAATCCTCTTACAATCACTTTCACTTAGCCTGGAAAGTATTAACATACTCTTGCATGAAGCTACTAGTCATGCACTAAGCCAATTCTAGTACTTCTTGCATTTCTTAGCTCTCTATTTATAAATTACAAAATGGACTAAACATGGGTAAAAATCCATGGGACAAAATCCCATACCCGTTACATAAACCCTAAAATCCTGAAAAGTCCATAAAATAAGCCAGATCCTGCGGTCTCTGCTTTGCCTGGGCACTCTGTCTTCGAACAGCCTGTCGATGTCCCAAAAATGGTCAAACACGACCAAAGTTTCCTTAAAACTTGGTCAAGGGCCAACACTTTGGGAATCTCACACCCTTTTGTAGTTGTTCTCTACTTCCTCCCAGATGGCATGTCTTCTATACCTCCTCCAACATTCTGGCACATGGCCAAAGCGTCGACAATTCAGATGAACTCCGTTGACATGAAGCCTCGGGAGTTCTAGACTCTTGGGGGCCTTTCAACTCTATTCCTCCAGAGTACTATACCTCTGTATGGCACCTTATATGCTACCACTTATACTCTATTCCAATGTCTTCGATGGTCTTCGATAATCCGGGCTTCAAGAACTTCCACACTTCAACAAATCTCACCCAAGTTCCTCTGGAGCTTCAAGTCTCTAGACTTCATGATCTAACACCATGTGTCCTTTCTTTTCGATGGATAAGATCAGCTCCGGTACTTCAGAGATTTAGAACTTCAGGAGTTTGCACACCTCCTCAAACAATTTCCTCCAAAGTACTATACCTCTGGGCTGAGAAATATGCTGACACCTCTACTCTTAAATGAATTCCTAAGATGGGATCCGCTCTTCGGAGTTTTGGGAGCCTTAAAAAATTCTGCCACAACTCCTCCTTCCTCTCGAAGTGTCGATCTTCTAGACTCCAGGATTTGGTGACACCTATCCTTGTGATGGATGGTCCCGATCCACTTTAGGGCTTTGGGACTTCCCTCTCCTATGCACTCCACACGAAATCCCCTGAACTTATAAGACCAAAGGTTTTAAAGGGGTTAATCCATGTGAAATTTACCTAGATCCGATGACTGTTGATCCTCCATGCTCAAATCCTTCAACAAGGATCTATCCTCCTCTTTCCGTGCTTCTCCTCCTATTTGGACGTAGATCTGATGGTCCATATGGCTCCTGGCAGCTGATTCGACGATAGTTGTAGCTTCTCCCTTTGCTCGAGTTGCAATTTACTTTTGACAATGGATTTATCAATATGTTCAAAGGTCTCAACCTTTGAATCACTCATACGAGCCCAACTTCTCAACCTTGGATGATGTTTTGAAAAACGCTAGTCCTCCTGAGATTTATTCAACACTTTGGTGAATTATGAGCACACACTTGCATTGCTTCCACAATCTGAATCCTGAAAGAATTCTTGATCTCTGCACGCTTTTCAGATCCTCTATAATACCCCTAGGCCGAACCCAATTGTAAATGTAAAATGAAAATGTACTTATGCTAGTGAGCCAATTGATATCATTTTTGTATGCACCTTTCATGGCATAGTGCACACATGTACTATGCACTAAAATGAAGAAGTGTGCACAGGTCAGGATACCGCGTGCAACGACTTAAGTGCATGCGATATTGAGGCCAAGGAGCCTTTGTGTATATGCTATGTTTTATAGGCTGGTGAGCTAGTTTTGTGATGATTAGGCTGGAGAGCCTAGATGCTAAAGACCAGTGCGCCTAATTTTGTATATGTCTCATTATTGATAAAAAATACATCGTTACGCATAGACCGACCACGATAAAAGAGTATGGGGGACTAAACTCCACTAGTTAGGGAAACGGTGGGGGATAAAAGTTAAGGAAAAGGGCTAATCTAGGGAACTTAAGAAAAAAAGGAATATTATATTAATATTTCTTAAAGTATAAAGTATGGATAATTATTTTATCCTAAGTTTCAAAGTTGGGGACTAGTGGGCCAAAGTAGCTCCCAACATGACAAGTGTCAAGTTGGGGGCATGCATACATATTGTTGGGACTTAGTTCATTTTTGGGGATTCCTTCCATCATTGAGTCATCCATTGAGTCATACCATGTGCATTGACTTACATGGTCATCTATCCTCCATAAATTCATGTTATTGTATCTAAACCCGTACCCATAGCCATACTTGTTGGGTAGCTGGTTAGCTGGGGAGATGAATTGAGGAAGCGGGTTGTCATGCCTATGGGATATTGAAGAGGTGGGTTGTCATGCCCATGAAAAATCTCTCTGGGTGAGAGAATTGACGAGAATTGATTTTTGAAGGTGATAAACTGTAGCTACAGAGATCTAAGACTTCCTGTCCGACCTGTTGCTGAAGCCAGGAAAGGAAGTGGGGCAGCCGAAGGACCGTTGAGTAGAGAAGGGGAACACTTCCTCGGCTGGGACAGGCATGTGGGGAATGAAGGACTAGAGGCTTTTAGTTTGAGTAGGCACCTATGATGAAGTATTTCCTGTTGTCCATGATCCATTAGCCTGGTTAGGAACCCCTTTACCTGGGTGGAGTTTAGTTCCAGCTTGGGGGTGACCCACTACTGAGAATGATGAGCAGTGTGGTCTAAGGCTGGGAGGTCCATGGAAGGTATGCACATAGTTGGTGATATTCTTACCAAGATAAGTGTCAATTGTGTGATAAATTTACATGTTGCAATATTATTTACGTGTTTATTTTTATGGGTTTATCTTATGTGTGGTTATAACTGTCTGTATATTTATGGGTATTCCTGTATATGCTGCATGTATACATTTACTTTTATTTCAGTGTGAATCCGTGCATTTATAGATGTATTTGTCTATTTATGTTATATATATCTATATCTATCTATCTATTTATCTATCTGTCTATCTATCTATCTATCTATCTATCTATCTATCTATCTATCTATCTATATATATATATATATATTCGCAAGAGTTATGTGTATATATATTTTAATTTCATGCAGTTTGAAAAATTTATGTGGCATAGCTCAGTTGGATGTTGGGTATGTTACAGTATGTTGAGCAGAGAATGAAAGTGTTTTATGGAGCAGCATGGCCTGACATGGGTGGCCGAGGATGTTACAACATCTATGCACACTTGTGCTAGTCCTCTTGAGCTTTGAACTTGCTCAAAATTTTAAGGGTCTCAACCTTTTTATCCTTCGACAGCTTCTCGTGACCCCCTCGCACTCCCACTCTTCCTCCTAAGCTTGGAACTGTAATGAGTTCCCCTTTCACACACCTATGATTTCTGTTCTCAACTTGGGACCTTTGAAGGTCACTTGCAAACTCCTTGTCTTCATCTTCTTTGAGATGTTATCAACACTTTGATAAGTGTTGGACCGGTGCACACCTTGCATGGGTCTTCCTCAATATTTTATACTTCGATGATTATATTTTCACTCCTTGCACTTGCTTGATGAGACTTCACACTATCTCTTCTCAAAAAATGAGTCTAAAAAGACTACACCCTTGCACTCCTTATGTGGCTCTATCCATACTTGCACTTGATTCTCCTTTGAAAATTAACTTCTCATAGAACTCGAAACATAGTTCTTGCACACTCCTTGCGCCTACTCAATTCACTCCCTACGTAGCCTTCTCCCTCAGAGTGTTCAGTAAATCTGGTGTATATTCCTCAGAGTGTTCAACAACCCCGAGGTGCACTCATTGCACAATAGTCCTTCTGAGTTTTATGATTTTTTCTGGTGCGCCAACTTGGCAGACTCTTCCTTGAACTTGAAGTAGAGTTCAAAACACACTCCTTGCTATATTCACAGAGTTTTCAACCACTCGAAGTAGAGTTCAAAACTACAGAGGTAGAGAAATATCTCCAATTCCTGCAAAGGGAATGTAACATGCATCTAACAACATTCACACATATACATATAAAAACACATTCATAAAGTAAACATTCATTCATTCACATGATATGCATAAAAACCTCATGAATAGGAAAAAATTCTCTTTGCATTAGTCTCTTAATGCTTCTGTACAAAATTTTACAAGGTTGGACTACTATAGAGTCTTCAACACTTCTCCTCTCCTCTCCTCTAAATGACTAATTCTAATGAAAAAATGATACAAAGATCATTTTTCAAAAGAGGGGCTCCTTGAGCCTTCTCTCCAAATAACTAACCCTCATCAATTACATTGAATTTCATTCAATGGCCATCTATTTTGAATCATACCTAGATCCATCTACTTTTCATCCATTAAAGGTGATACTTCCCATTACAATAACTCATCCTGGAAAATTCACATGGGCTCAACTTCCCTTGATCCCTCAAACATTTAATTACATTATTTTTTTTAAATTTAGGATGAAATTTGATAGGACCGGTGCATCCTCTTTGGGATCCACTCCCTCCTAGTGCACGAATGTGGTGAATTTCTATCCCTTGAAGACGTGGAGTGATGCTCCTGCATCATAATCCCATGACGACAAAAATCATGAGCTCCCATGTTGGACAACAGAGAGGGGGGGTGGGGTGAATCATTTGTTACCGCGATTAAACAATTATGCTTATTTTAAACTCTTTATAGAGCACTCAATGACAATCAAAATAATGCAGAGAGGTAAGCAATATAACATTCAACATCAGTCACACATATGAAATATACAGAGATAGATATTCTTGAGGAAACCCATAAAGGCTAAAAACCTCTTCTTCTTCGTATGATAAGTAATCTTTACATTCTGTACATTATCATACATATGAGCTCCAACTCATTGTGTGGCTACAACCTCTATTTTACAAGCTGTAACTTGCTGAGAGCACCAATTCTTTGTTTTCTCTAGCACCGACTAGAGGGAAGCACCAACTCCCTAGTTTTTCTAACACCCACTAGAAGGAAGCACCAACTCCCTAGTTTCTCTAGCACCCACTAGAAGGAAGCACCAACTCCCTGGTTTCTCTAGCACCCACTAGAAGGAAGAAACAACTCCCTAAGTGTTCCAACACCAACTGGATGGAAGCACCAACTTCTAGTCACACAAGCACCAACCTGTATAACAGAGAACAACAGTTCTCCCTTGCACCACCCTGCCACCCTGGATTTTCTGGGCGCAACCAGATGGAACCTACAACTCCCTGTGTTCAAGCACCCACTTGAACCTCTGAGGACACCAGTCCTGCCTAGCACCTCCCTACCACCCTGATTATAAATATTTTCTACTGAAACTTATTATAGTGATTCAATAGTTGTCATTGGCTTACCAGGCTTATCACTGTTCTATTATGCTGCTCTGCTCTCCTGTATTAGTGTCTCTCTGCCTACATCTACTTGCACTTTCTGATCTTCTACTTTTCTCTACAAGTGCACCTTAGCCTTCTTTTATTGTCTCAGCTATGCATCTCTTGTTCTTTGCTTCTATTGTGCTTTATGCTCTGTGTCTTATTTTGATTCTATGAATTACGCCTCTTCTGTGTATTTCAGCTCTTGTCCACAACATGCTATTTCTTCTCTATTCTGCATATTTATACTATCTGTGCACCTTCTTCCTCCTCCATGAAAAGTGCCTCTGCATGCTCTTCACCGTGCCACGGTTCTGCTCATTGGCTTGTTCATTGCCACTCCACTTTTTCTCTACTTCGCTCACTCAAGCCTCAAAAAGAAAACTGCATCTCTCTTTTGTCTATACCTCATCTGTTACTCATCTCTGAGTTTTATCTCACACTATGCATACTGTTGGTCTCACTCTGCACATACTGCAATATTTGATTTCTTTCAGTTCAACTCATTTTTCATTCAGAACAGCCAACCTTCCACCATCATTGCGTCTCCATTTTATCCTATACCACCTATTCAGTTACACCTTGAATCTCCAAGAAAACACATCAACAACTGAATCGCCAACTGTCCAAGAATCATGATTTAGTTCTGCTAACTGAATCATAATTGATCGATTACCTGTGAGGTAAAATAGTAACCCTTCTATCAAGTTTCCAATTAACCAGAACCGTTGGATTAAATCCGCAAGATTTCACGTTTATCTCATATGCCCACTAGCTGTGACTGAGTGCTAAACAGAATTTGAATTTCATGATCTCAGATCTCGGCATTTATGTGATGAAGGGTCTCGACACTCCAAGTTGCGATCGATGAGAGTCCGAGAAGGAGATTAGAATCACTAGATTCTTCCCCTCACGTGACCACTGACGGTTGTTATCGGACTAATCGGTAGGTGCAGACACTAACTGATCTCCCTAGATCCACCTAGATCTAGAACAAAACACACCAGAACATGATGTTTTCCTTAAGTTTTAAATATTGAATTTACTAAATAAAGAGGGATAGGTGACATACCATTTAAATGTCACTTCCTCTCGTCATCACCATCCAATGCTAACAAGCTCAAGAACCAAAACTAACTTTCTCCATGAGAACTCCTCTCCTTTTATAAGTTGAAGAGGATAAGGTGAGGAGGTTAGGATGATCTCACTAAATCATGAAAGCGAGTAAGATCCAAACCATTCGGATGCCACCTCACCATGGAAGCTTCTCCTTCTAGAAGATTCGAGAAAATGCTCGTTTTTCCCACGAGTAAGCATTCTCGCACCCTGCTTATAGTGCAACCTGCGAACTGTTCTCACCCTATATATGATGTAGCCTGCGAGAATCAGGCATTCTCACACCCTAATACATAGGCAGCCTGCGAACTTCCTTTTTTATAAGGTTTTTACATAGAAAAATGCAACTTCTTTTCTTAGGAAAAGTTCTTCTCCCTTCTCTCTTCAGGAACTCAAGCCACTGACCCCTCTGAAGGCAACAGATAGGTTTACATCATTAAAGGTCATAGGGATGACGAAAATAATGTGTAACAGTGGTGACCACATACTGCGCCAAAAGGTGCTTCGTATTTCATGAACTTATGAACTTCATCGAGCCTGATCAACGGTCGAGAACTCCAATGATCCGACGGTCTAGATCTCATCACGATCTCGCATATCGTGATTCCTGTGATGAAGGGTCTCGATACTCCAAGTCATGATCGTCGAGACTCCAAGATGGAGCTTAGAACTGCTAGCTTCTTCCCCTCATGTGACCACTGACAGTGACCATAGGATGCGCCAAAAGGTGCTTCACAATTTCTCATATCAGTGTTTTTGTCATGCTCTGATCTATCGCCATATGCCCCTATTGGATCAACGATCCAGATCTTATCACTATCTCACCACTTCACGATCCTTCTTCATGCCTGATCAACAGTCCACAATCCTTGGTGATCTGACGGTCCATATCTTTACGTGATCTCGCATATCATGATTCCTGTGATGAAGGGTCTCGATACTCCAAGTTGCGAACACCGAGATGGAGCTTAGCAATTAGCTCCTTCCCTTAAGCCTTTGACGATGTGACCTTGAGATATGACCACTCATCAATAAAATGAGCACTTCTCTCCTTTGACTTTCCAGTCAGTGAAAATATGATCTTTCTCCATGTGTCCTATGGAACCAATGATCCATGACTGTCCTCGATGGACGACCAAGATTCCTTCACAGTTTTGGAGAGTTGGATGACTCTTGGTCTTATCCACCTTGCAGCTTCACCATATCTAATCACTGTTGGTCCTTCATAATTACTCCAGATCTGACAACCCAGATCTTATCGTGATTTCAAATATCGTGAGTTGGAAGGTTAGAGAACTTCCTTCCTTTGACCTTTCAGTTAGCGAGATGATGATTTGTGACCACGTGTCTTGCCTGAAGATGGATGGTCCTCCTTTTTTCGGGATTTTTTAAGCCTGCTTCACCTTGCACTTTAAAGAACATGCAGGTTCTCCTGGATCCAATGATGGTTGGACCCCGTGCTTGGATCTAATGCCCGAGATCTATCCTCCATCTGAGCGCTCGACCTATCTAAATTCATATCTGACAGTCATCGAGAATTCTCAATGGGATCCAATGATCACTGTCGCTTATCCTCCTGAGCTTACACATCCTCCTGAGTTGGAATAATTTCTAAGTGTCAAAGGATTCAACCTTTGATCCATCTAAGATCCTAAGTACGATATCTCTCTTAAGCTTTGGAAATGAGTTAACCTCATCCTTGGTGCACACCTATGCACTACGTGTGACTCTGCGGTAATCCCCCTGAGCTTACATTGTTCTTGTTTTGCCATCGCTTCACACTCTGATCTTTCCATCAATAAAAAGCACACTTTGCCTGTAAACATGCCAACAATCTCCCCCTTTTCCATTGATGGCAACCCTGAACGATTGCGCTAATTTGTTTGGACCTCCAACTGTAGCATCCGGTCCGGACCACTCCTTTTCTCCCCCTTTGACATCAATGTCAAAGAAAACATGCTCCCCTTGAGTTGTTGTAGTATTTTTAGGAGGTATCAAATATTAAACCAACACAAACTCCCCCTGACAGGATGGACTCTCTTATTTGAGGCCTGCAGAATATTTGTATCTAAACTATAGTATTCTCCTTTTGATTCTTGGACCTGTTCATCTTCAGCTTCCGCTATATCCTCTATAGAATACTCAATATTGCTCACCTCTCTTATTGGGACTCCTTCATCAACCTTTTCTTGTCATAACTGGATGACTCCCCCTGTCACTGTTCTCTCTCTTCTTCTGATGGTTCTCCTCCTTTGTTTCTAAAAAGATTAGCTTTCCCTGACAAGGTCTTTCCTCTTGTTATCTCTACAGAATGTCATGTATATAATTTTGTACATCAAAATGTTGCTTCTGCGAATGTCGTTGTCCCACTTGAACACTGTGCAATTGTAGCTTGTATTTTTTAAATAACCCTTGGATCTCCCCATTGATTCTCATCAATCTCTATTACTACAATTTCATTTTTCTTCCATGATGCATATAATCCAAGGCTTTTATGACCATATTCAATCACAAGAAAAAACCGCTACAACCACTCTCATACCTGCTTTTATTTTTCATAGACAAATGACTTGTATCAGGTTTCTTAGGAGTACTGATTTCTTCCTTGTTGTATCCAATACCAAATTTGTTATTTGGTGATCTCTGACTATCCAAGGGCTTATCCAGGGTCATGGAGTTGTTTAAGAACTTGCTTTGGGTGTTTTACTTCTCAACCTTCAAAACTTCAGCTTCCATCTTATGACATGATTCTTCTTCTACTTCTTCCATGGGATAGATGCTAACTGAACATTCTTTTATTGTATCTATGTCTTCTTCTTTACTTGCAGGGGAGGATTCAATATCATCATCATTAATTGTCCTTATGCCTTTATTCACCACTTGTATTGAGTTTACATTTACCTTACACTCTTTGGACGTGAACACCTCTTCACTGCCTCTATCACACTTTTGACTTGTACTGAGAAAATTATGTTTTAGACCATCCACAAGTAGAACGTACTGGGCATCTCCTTTGTCATTACTCAAACTATCCATCTCTCTATCCTTTATTTTACCTAGTTCATCATTTTCAAGGATCATATTTCCTGTTTTTCTTTTACTTATGGACAAAAGCTTATCCTTGTCTCCAGTCATGTGGCTGGAACATACACTGTCTATATTCCTGGAGGCCTTTTGTTTTTGAGTTGAAACCGCTAGACCACAATTTTCACTATCTTTTCTTTTCCATGTGTTGGCCTTTCTATCTAAGAACTTTATCCTTGGATCTACTTTGTAATTCTTCAGATGGAAGTTTGCATCTTTGTGGCCAAAGTTGTGACAATTATAGCATTCAATCTCATTGTTCAATAGATCAAAGTTATTATTGTAGCGTTGTCTACTCATTGACTGTTTATTATTTCTTGACCTCCTCAGTTGCATGTCTCTAGACTTAATTTGGAAATTTGCAATCTGTGATGGTTTGTTACTTGGCTGTATCATTCTTTGCTGTCTATTCCTTGGAAATCTTAATTTCTCATGTCTAAGTCTTAAGGAACAATTTACATCTTTCTGACCAAAGTTAGAACAGTAGAAACAATATCCATAAAAAAATTCTTTGTACCTGAAAAATGGTTGTCTTCTTTGAGTAAATTGATTTCTTCCATGCTAATGATTTGCTTGAGCAGGGAGTGTATTATTTCCTTGTTCTATAGATTCAATTATGGCACCTTTTTCTTTACTCCTCCTGGGCGGTTGATTATCTTCCTTTGTTTCTGCAGGTTTGTTGTTGTCATAGGTTGTAGATTTGACAAACTTGATGAAGTATTTGTTTCTTGGATGACCACTAATTGATCCATCTTCATAACCCAAACCTGTTTTCAACTTTTGATTCCTTTGCTGATTCAGAATGGTGGCTAATTCTTCTGAGGCTTTGATACTTGACAAATTATGATGATACAAGGCTTGAAACTTCTCCAACTCTTTCCTAGTTTTCACTACTTCTTCTTCCAGAGATTTACATCTTGCCTTCTTTTCTGATAACTGTTGTTTCAGAATGTCCTCGATTTTCTTTTTCTCTTCTAATTCCACTTTTAGCAGGGTAAAGTCTTCATCAGGTTGTTTACTGTCTTTCTCGAACTGTATCAACAATTGTTTTTTCTTTCTGTTCTTAATTCTGAGTCTGTCAATCTCTTCCAATGCACTGATTAGTTCTCCTTCCATATCAACCACAACTTCTTCTTCATTAGC
>JZKD02S2287311.1:20480-44225 GCA_000966675.3 Picea glauca | reverse complement strand
ATTGAGCAAGAATCCTCTCTGATGCAAGCCCAAGCCGGTAGCGATGGAAGCTGGTACTGCTGATAGGACAAAGATGGTTGAGAAGAAGAAAGATGGGCCCTCCAGGGCCATGCTCCAGTCGCTCCTGCTCTCAGTACTCCATGTCTAGGACCATGTGGGCCTCGAGACATGATCTCTTAGTTCTCCCTAGATATCGGGGATAACACAGCCCACAATCCTCCAGACACAGATCATTAACACTCTGTCTCCTCTCACTTTTCCTATTGTTTACAAGACAAAACAAGCTCTAATACCACTTGATGTAGACCCCCACCTCCACCTAGGGTCTGCGTGACCTCTCGGTGTAAGGATCATTCAAAATATGGAGCTAGATTGTCTCTCGGGGCCCTGTTGCACCGCCAAAATCTTACATAGGTCCTTTTATTTTTTTTCCCACGTTAAAATCATAGTTGCGAGGATCCTAACACACCAACGAAATCCTCCATATGACTTCGAGCTAAAAACTGTGGGCCGAACTCCCCTCTTTTCCTTTAAAAAAAATACGAGATCAAATTTTGGGCTTTATCCCTCTTGCTTATGGTGGAAACCCCATGTGACCATGGGATGTAACCCAATGCCTAACGAGAATGTGCTACTTTAGATCTCTGAGAACTTTGGGCTCCAGGAGCTCTGCCTTCACTATCTCCCAAAACCGTCAAACACACAAACCACCGAACAAGGGGAAGAATCTATGACCCTCAATGAATGTTGAGATCTAGGACTCACAAGAAAATTCATGGCTCTATGCTTCAGAAAATTTTGATGCACCACACTTCCTATCCCCTAGAGTGCCAAATAGGCAAACTCCAAAGAACAAAGGTCAACAGTCCTCCACCCTCCAGAAATCAGCGACCACGATGATCTCCATGACTCCGGACTTCAGGAGTCCTAGCTGCTCCAACCTATATTTCCTCTAAACCCCAAACGAATGGAGGGTCTAATATATTGCCATGTATCAACTCTGATCAAAGGCTAGGTTGAATCCCTGGCCTTTGGGCCTCCAACAAATTCTCATCCAAATATCCACTTTGCAAAACCCTCCAGAGTGTTAGACCTCCGGACTACCAGATCCCCTGCCATGTGTCTTCTCTTGATTGATAATCACGATGAGCTCCACCATTTGGAACTTTGGGTTACTTCAACTTGACCCAACATATAACTCTGTCCCTTAGGAGTGAAAAACCTCTGGAGCATGGGATCTGCCGCCATGTGTATGTTGTGATTAACTCCGGCCTTCGGCTTTCGGGAGTTCTCACAACTCTACACCTCTGTCTCCTTCATAGTGCTAATATTCTGGACTTCTGGATTTGCTGACACACATCCTGGCTAATGGATGGTATATATCCTCTTCGGATTCCGGTGACTTCGATAACCTCACACCCTTTTTCAGCTATGCTGCACTTTCTCCCGACTGGCTTGTCCTTCGTACCCCCTCCAATATTCTTAAACGTGGACAACGAGTCGATGGTCTAGATGCACTTCGCTAACACAGAGATTCAGGAGTTCTGGACTCTTGGGGTCTTCAACCTCTGTTCCTACGGAGTACTATACCTCTAGACCATGCCTTATATCCTACCACATGTACTCTACAACAACGAATACAATGGTCTTCGGTAATCTAGGATTCAGGAATTTCCGCACTTCAACAACTCTCGTACAAATTCCTCCAGAGCTTCAAGTCTCAAGACTTCACGATATAACACCACATTTCCTTTCTTGTCAACTGTTAGGATAGTCTCTGGTACTTCGAAGCTTTGAAAATTTGGGAGTTTGCACACCTACTAAACCAATCTACTCCAGAGTACTATACCTATGGGCTGAGAGATCTGCTGACACCTATCCTCTTAAATGGATGACTCAGATGGGCTCCACTCTTTGAAGCTTCGTGAGCCTTGAAAACTTTTGCCACATCTCCTCCTTCCTCCCGAAGTGTCGATCTTCTGGTCTCTAGGATATGGTGACACCTATCCTTCTGATGGATGGTCCTGATCCACTTCCGGGCTTTGGGACTTCTCTCTCCTATACAGTCCACATGAAATCCCTTGAACTGATAAGTATGAATGGTTTAAATGGGTTAAGCCTTGTGCAATATACTTGGATCTGGCAATTATCGATCCTCCACACTTATATCCTACAACAAGGATCTATCCTCCTCTGTGCGTGCTTCTCCTCTTGTCTGGACATAGATATGATGTGATCCAACGGTAGCTTTATCTTCTCCCTCTGTTATAGTTGCAATTTCCTTTTGACAACAAATTTCTCAATATGTTTAAAGGCCTCGAACTTTGAATCATTCCTTTGAGCTTGACTGCTCGACCTTGGCTGAAATTTGGAAAAATGCTACTCCTCCTGAGATTTCTTCAATACTTTGGTGAAGTGTGAGAAGACACTTGTGTTGCTTCCACAATATAAATCCTAAAAGGATTCTTGACCTATGCACACTTTGCAGATCCTCTATGCACACTTGCGCTATTCCTATTGAGATTTGAACTTGCTCAAACTTCTAAGGGTCTCAACCTTTTTCTCCTTCGATAGTTTCTCATGACCCCATGGTACTCTCGCTCTTCCTCCTGAGATTGGAACTGGAATGAGTTCCCCTTGCGCACACCTATGATTTTTTTTCTCAACTTGGGACCTTTGAAGGTCACTTGAAAACTCCTTGTTCTTGTATTCTTTGAGGTGTTCTCAACACTTGGATAAGTGTTGGACCGGTTCACACCTTACATGGGTCTTCGTCGATCTTCTATACTCCGCTGAGTATTTGTGCACTCCTTGCACTTGATCTACGAGACTTCACACTACCTCTTCTCAAAATACATGTCTAAAAATACTATACCCTTGCACTCCTTGTGTGGCTCTATCCAGACTTGCGCTCAATTCTCCTTTGAATCTTAACTTCTCACAGAACTTGAAACAAAGTTCTTGCACACTCCTTGCACCTACTCAATGCACTCCTTGCAGATCCTTCTCCCTTAGAGTGTTCAATAAATCTGGTGTATCTTCCTCAGAGTTTTCAACAACCTCCAGGTGCACTCCTTGCACAATAGTCCTTCTGAGATTTATGAATTTTTCTTTTGTGCCCACCTAACACACTCTTCCTTGAACTCGAAAAAGAGTTCAAAACATAGTCCTTGTGTTATCTTCACAAAGTTTTCAACCACTCTGGTGTGTACTCCTTGCACAAGCCTAAGAGACCAGAACACTCAAAAAAACTATAGAGGTAGAGAAATATCTCCAATTCCTGCAAAGGGAATGTAACATGCATCTAACAACATTCACACATATATATAGAAAAAAAATTCAGAAAGTAAACATTCATTCATTCACAGGATATACATAACAACCTCATGAATAGGAAAAAATTATCTTTGTATTAGTCTCTGAATGCTTCTGTACAAAATTTTAGAAGGTTGGACTACTACAGAGTATTCAACACTTCTCCTCTCCTCTCCTCTAACTGACTAATTCTACTGAAAATATGATACAAAGATCACTTTTCAAACGAGGGTCTCCTTGAGCCTTCCCTCCAACTAACTAACCCTCATTAATTACATTGAATTTCATTCAATGGCCATCTTGTCTGAATCAAACCTAGATCCATCTTCTTGTCATACATTAAAGGTGGAAATTCCCATTACAATAACTCAAATTGAAAAATTCACATGGGCTTGGATTTCCTTGATCCCCCAAACATTTAATTACATTAATTTTTTTTAATTTAGGATGAAATTTGATAGGACGGGTGCGTCCTTTTTGGGATCTGCTCCCTCCTAGTGCACGAATCTGATGTATTTCTATCCCTTGAAGACATGGAGTGATTCTCCTGCATCATACTCCCATGATGAAAAACATCATTAGCTCCCACTCATGGCTCCTCTATTTTTGAGTGTGAAATCCTCCAGGGTCCCAAATATTTACGTGGAGTTGTATATCCACTCCTTTGCTATGTTTTTTCTACTACATTGCTACTACATGTTATCCCCTGTTCAACCTCCTCTTGCTGATGACTTTCGAATGTGTTGAATCCAACATCAACTTCCTTATCTCCTCTATCACCTCGTAAAAATAGTTCACCCGTTCTCTCTTCTTTTGCAACCTACTCCGTTGCATCTCCTTTTCTCCACATAGATCAATGGGTAGATCTCCCCAATCTCCCATGAAATTTTCATCTCCTGTGGCATTAGATTTCCACTCCACTACAAGTTCATCTCTGTAGCCATTCTATTGAGCTTCTGCTCAACAGTCTCCTTTGACAGTTCTTCCTCTGTCAGTGCCTCTGTCTCTCCTTGTGCTGGCATAAATCCAGCTTCATCTGGCTACTCCTCCTACTGGAATTTATCCTCAGTCTGCATGATTGTCTCCTTATGGCAGTCTTCTTCTATGTATGGGTGGCATAGCCAATCCTCCAGCATTTTCAACTTCCTCCCCCATTGAGTGATCATTGTACTTGAATGCTCCTCTTCTTCTTTCAATTCAATAGATGTCAATGAAAGCTCCTTTTCTTCCATGACAGTATTTGCTGGCTATTTCTCCTCTGTTTCACTTTCAACATGTGCACTAGCCTCTTCTAGGATACTTGGCATGAATATACTGATTCCTCTAATGATCAGAATGTGTCTTTGATCCTTCTCCTCTGTCAACACTCCTTGTTGATCTGAACTCCTCTCTTCTGAGTTCATGAGACTTTCAAATAGTCTCATCTTTATTTATGTCAGCACTCCCTACTAACCTGAACTCCTTTATGAGACCTTGATACTTTCATACAATCTCACTTCATCCTCCTTTCCCACCTAGAAACCTTAGGTTTCACTCATTCCCTCCTAGCATTCTATGATATATTTGACTAATCTCATCCCATTTCCCTCCTGTAAATTTGCATTACCACCTCTTCCCACTTGTTAGTTAATGATATCTTCCACCGATCTCTTCTCATTTCCCACTTGGCAATCTGAAAGTTCACTTCTTCCCTCCTCAAAGTCTATGAGATCTCTGCTTGATCTCTCTTCATTTCCCTCCTAGAAATATGAACCTTCAATTGTTCCCACTTGGAAGTCTACGAGATCCTTAACTAATGTCTCTTCCTCATCACTGAGGGTTCCTCCAATCTCTGGTTCACAAATGTAAACCAATTTCTCCTTTGTGTCATTGAGGTTTTCATCATTCCTCAGCCACCTCTTGAACACCTAGCGCTGCCTCTTGGAAACAATCTGTTGGATAGGCCACTTTGCATTTTTCTTAAAGGGCCACTCATACCTCTAGCTTACTTGTGCTTCATGTTGCATATTCAACATCATCCTATCAATATTTTATCTCATCTCCTCGAGCTATTTTTCCATATGTAACTTTCTTACCTACTTGCGGTATTCTCCTCGACCTATTCTCTAGCCTTCAATATCCATTATGCTCTTCATCTTCATCCCAACTAGCTATCTGATGTCTACTCTGCAACTGAGAGCACCACCAAATTTCTCCTACAGCCCACTTGGTTGTCAAATGTCTGTTGCATACTTGAAAATAATCCTCCACACACAGATCATTAACACTCTGTCTCCTCTCACTTTTCCTACTATCTGCAAGAAAAAATAGGCTCTAATACAACTTGATGTAGACCCCCACCTCAAACTGGGGCTTGCGTGAAGTCTCAATCTAAGGATCATTCAAAATATGGAGCTAGGTTGGCTCTCAAGGCCCTGTTGCACCCTCGAAATATTACAAAAGTCCTTTTATTTCTTTCCCGACGTTAAAATCAAAGTTGTGAGGATCCTAACACACCAACGAAGTCCTCAATGTGACTTCGGGCTAAAAACCGTGGGCCAAACTCCCCTCTTTTCCTTTAAAAACAATACAAGATCAAATTTCAAGATCTAGCCCTCTTTCTTATGGAGGAAACACAATGTGACCATGGTTTGTAACTCGATGCCTAATGAGATCATGCTACTTTGGAGCTCTGATCACTTTGGGCTCCAGGAGCTCTGCCTTCACTATCTCCCAAACCCGTCGAACACACAAACCATCGAACAAGGGGAAGAATCTATGACCCTCGATGAATGCCGAGATCTATGACTCATAGGGAGATTCAGGGATCCATGCTTTGGGCCTTTCTAATCCACCACACTTCCTATCCCCCAGAGTGTCAAACAGGTGAACTCGAAGGAACAAAAATCAATAGTCCTCCGCCCTCTAGAAATCAACGACCAGGATGATCTCCGAGACTTCAAACTTCGGGAGTCATAGTTGCTCCAACCTATATTTCCTCTAAACCCCAAATGAATGGAGGGTCTAATATCCTGCCACGTATCCACTCTGATTAAAGGCTGGGAAGAATCCCCAACCTTTGGGCCTTTGAAAACTTCTTGTCCAAATATCCACTTTGCAAAACCCTCCAAAGTGTTAGACCTCTGGATTACCAGATATCATGCCATGTGTATTCTCCTGATTGATGATCATGATGAGAGCCACCATTTGGAACTTCGGGTGCCCTCAACTCAACCCAACATAGTACTCTATCCCTTAGGAGTGATAAACCTCCAGAGCATAGGATCTTTCTCCATGTATATGCTGCGATTAACTATGGCATTCGACCTTCAGGAGTTCTCGCAACTCTACACCTTTGTCTCCTTCGAAGTGATAATCTTATGGACTTCTAGATTTTCTGACACACATCCTTGCTAATGGATGGTATAGATCCTTTTTGGATTCTTGTGACTTCGAGAATCTAACACCCTTTTTCATCTGTGCTCCGCTTCCTCCCGAATGGCCTATCCTTCGGACCTCCTCCAATATTCTGCCACGTGGCCAAAGAGTCGATGGTCTAGATGCACTTAGCTAACACAAATATTCAGGAGTTATGGACTCTTGGGTGCCTTTAAACTCTGTTTCTTTGGAGTACTATACCAATGGACCAAGCCTTATCTCCTACCACGTGTGTTAGCTCCCAAAATGAATCAGTCACTATGGTTTCATTTTGTGGTTGATAGCATGGCTATTGGTAGTTTTTTCCAATTTTTTTGAGTTCTTCTAGTAGGAAAACTTAGGTTTTAATTTATGTCTTAGAAATAAGACTATCCATAAAGGTCTTCTCTTTAAAAATTTCATGAAAAACTTTCAACAGCTAACATGTATTTTAAAGATGATGATTAGCTGGTGAAAGCGATGATTTTCAACAGCTAAGGAGCATTTCTCACGAGCTGTTAGCTGGTGAAAGCGACGATTTTCAACAGCCAAGGAGCACTTCCCATGGGCTATTAGCTGGTGAAAGCGGGGATCACTTGTGTTTTCTCCACGTTTTAAAAAAATCAAAAGATGACATGCTCAACCCACGTCATGCAATCATTATGATGCGCTGGTGAAAGTGGATAATGATGGAGATTCGGGTTTGCACGTCTAAATCGGATTACAAAGCAGATCTCATTCATAAATGCATGCTTCATGATCATGGCGTTGGAAATGGAAAAATAAAATCCATCATCACAGGTGAAGGAGAGGTACTACTTGGCTGGTGACATCAAATCGACCCATCATTTCCCCAACACGCATCATCCACAAGCGTATGATAATTTTTCAATTTTGAAAGACAGAGCCGAGTGTTTTCACCAGTGAAAAACCTTAGCTCAAATAGCAGATTGCAGAGTTTTGTGTGCAAAATCGTTTCAGGTTCAAATTGCAGATGGAAAGGAGACGCAGTGATTCTTTGTTAAGAAAAGAATTGGACAGTCTGTCCTTTCTACAGGTGCATCCAGAGGTGAAAAAACACTTCTCAAACACAGGTTGCATGGGATATGTCGAGAAGCTACATAACGACTATCACCAATCAATAGCAGAGGCATTTGCTAAAACATACGATGGAAATAAAGACTGTGTTGGGTATTTAGAAATCATCATGGATGAAGCTGCCACCGCTGCAGCGACCAGTTTACCTAGATCAAGAAAGAGTTGGTTCAAAACGAAATCAACCAAGAACCTAAATTTCAGAGCATATCTAAAGGAAGAATTCAGAAATAATGCATGGAAGAAGAGCATGCCAGTTTCCCATTTAGAGGATGAGTGGCAGGATTTGTTTAAGGGAATCCAACTCTACATAACTTCAGAAGGCAGGTACAACAAACTGATGTTATATCATTTCAAGCTCTTAGACCATTTTACAGGGAAAACTCTCCTAAATTTACCTTTCTTCTTGCATAAGAGCTTAACTAAAGTCTATAAAAAGATTAGAGCTGAACCTCTAGGTATGAAGAACACTCTTTGCCACTTTGGCCTTATTAAATTGATAATCCTGGAGGAGCTAAGACAAAAAGGAAGGACTTGGCAACATTTTCTTTTTTGGGAGGGATTTGAAACTCAAACTCAGGCCATGAATGAACAGAAGAGAGCTGGAAAAAGGCAATTGACTCCTCAAAGCAGCTCGAGGAAGAGGAGAACCCTTCCAGGACCCCCAAAAGATAGGATCTCTGGTGTAAGATCTCACAAGTCAAAGAAAAAAATGGATTTTGAAACTACTACAGAGTAGCCTACAGAAAAGAAAACAAACATCTTAAATCTACCATACACAGACTCAGAGCCAGAGCAAGCAGATGAGAGCCCTGCCATTAAAATACCTGAACACTCCATTGAATTTTAATAGGATTGTGAGACCTTTACTCACACCAATGAAGGGGAAACATCAAATAGCACTAAGTCGAAGAAAACATAGAAAATCAAGCAACTTAAAGAAGTGATCGCTTAGCAGGAGGTCTTAGAGAGAGTACTAAAGGAACGATACAGGACTCTGTCTGATAATTTTGCAGAAACAAATGCTGCATTCGAAAAGATGGCTCATGAAAGTGTTAAGGACAAGAAAAGGAAAAATAAAATCACCAAAGACTATAACAGTCTATGGTGGTTAGCAAAACGCCTTAAGAGGAAGATTAGAAAATTGAAGCAAAAGAAAAAGTCACACCCAGATCTGCAAGTGCTAGCTCAGGTTACTGTGAATATGCAAGGGGATAAAGTGGAGACACACTGAGTTTCTGATAGAACCACATTTTTGGAGGTGAAAGTCCATTTTGGGCCAAGGCAGAGCTTTCACCAACGCACAGGGAAATTTTACAACTAGTTAGCTGGTGAAAGGCAGCGCTTTCACCAGCTAACCAGTGAATCATAAGGCGTGTTAGCTGGTGAAAGCACAAAAATCATTTTTGAAATCTAAGGATGGAGCAGGGCAATTTTCATAGGATTTACAGAGGTTCCAGAGAATATGAGTAACTGAAGAAATCCAGCTGCCAAGACAGGTGCCTTTGCCATGTTTCATGACACAACAGATTCCAGAAGCTGAAGAGTACATATGTCAAATTTTGTGATGGAAGACAATACAAATGCTATTTTAGCCATTAAGTCTTTGTTATCGATTTTCTTAGTTAATTTGATTTGCTATTTTTAGATACAGATCCAATTTTTTAGGATCTTAAAAACTAATTGTAAAAGGCTATAAATGCCTATCTTTTATAAGAGACAAGGTTTCAAACTGGGAATATATTTTGTGCTACTGTATAGACTCTTATTTATAGAATAAAATTACAGTTTCCTTTCGTTTTCAATATCAGAAATATCCATGTTTCCCTTTCTGTACTTTATTTCAATTTATCTTAGCTTATGAAGACTGTTATCTCTTTATTGAGCTCATAGACTTGAAGTGAAGGATTTCTTTCTATCTTGTTTTAAGCCCTACATTCAGTTGTATTTGGAAATCAAGATTAGTGTTCTTCATCCTCTCCTTTCAAATTACTTTATCTGATTATTGTTTCCTGAAAGCACTGTTTCTTTAGATGTATGGTGAGTTGTCTATTACATTGATCATTAAAGACCCCATGGTTCCAAGCATATCTACACATTATTTTTAAGTTACCAAGCATCCTTAGTCTACAACCCTAAGGAGTTTCTTGGAGTGATAACAAATTGGTGCCATTGCCGGGGAGACGAAATTTAAGTTCTTCTTTCCTCGGATATGACATAGAGCTGATCTTTGATGATAGACAAATATTAGACATTTTTAGTTGGTTGTAATTATCTAACTGGCGACTCCACAAGTTCATCCTGGCTCCTAAGAGGATCAGTACTAGGGAGAATCCTCAAGAATAACCTATCACACCAGTGTCCAATCCAGAACTAATTCTTAGGAAAGGAAAGACCATTCAGGGTCAAGCTTCAAAATCAGATACAGAAGGTAATCCTCTTTTCAGTTCTGGAAAATATACTACAGAAAAATTTGAGTTCTTTTCAAAAAGCATTGATGAAAAGATAGTTGTAAATACTATAGAAGAACAATCTCTTTTTGATCAACAGGAAAATACTAATGATGATAAATTGATAGATTCAAATTTGATTGAAAAAACATCCAAGACTTTGGAAAGAAGCCATAGTTCTTCTTCTCTTGAGTATTTTCATTCTCAGCAACAAGAAGATCATTTAAACATTTATACTAGCCTCCTTGCTGTTGAACATCTGCTCCAAGAGCTATCTGCTAAAGGTGAATAAAATTTAGCTGGACAGCTTGCAAATTTTTACAGAGCCTCATATCATACCTCTTTCCCATTATAAGATTCACCTCTTTCGAATTCCTCCAGTGTTGAAGACTCGAAAAAGAAACCATCACCTTTCTCACCCCTGATAGTTATTGTTGCACCACCTCCTTTGACGAAGATGAAAAAAATCCTAGCTGCTAGGTATGCACCACTCATAGTGCCAAACCCAGTATCAGCCATGCCAACGGGAGACTATCAGAAGTATACGCCCAAATTCATAGGCGAAGGCGATGTGTCTGTTGAAGAACATATTGAGGATTTCTACAGTTATGCTGAAAACCTTAATATTGAAGAAGAAGATGTTTGGACACGAGTCTTTGTCCAAAGCCTAGATGGCCATGCTAGGAAATGGTTCAAAGAACTCCCTGTTGGTTCCACAGTTGGAATCGAGCAATTGGATGAGACCTTTTTGAAACATTGGGGTGACAGAAGAGATTTTGTATACTATATCACAGAATTTGGAAACCTAAGGAAACAAAATAGTGAGTCAGTCTCTGATTTCACTAAAAGATTTAAC
This sequence comes from Picea glauca, assembly GCA_000966675.3. NCBI lineage: Eukaryota > Viridiplantae > Streptophyta > Pinopsida > Pinales > Pinaceae > Picea > Picea glauca. Next base: position 33,113 of record JZKD02S2287311.1, on the reverse strand, counting down.
TGGATGTACGGTAAAATACCAGCAGAGATAAAACCTTCAGATGCTTCTGCCAAGATCACATATTCTGATACTTTTGACTCAGATTTCTGTTTATTGTTGAGAGAAAGGAGGTCACCAACATTATCTCTCATGCAAGATGCTTCCCTTGAGGTGGAATAAAATATTTTAGCCTCCCAAAAGATAAAAGGAAATTTTGATAGGAGAAGGCCAAGGAATGAGGCTTCTTCTTCATCAAGTGCTGACCCAAAGTTTGATAAAATGTCTAAGATGCTAGAGTCTATAACCTTTGAGATATCTAAGCTCAAGATTGAAAATAAGAAGCCTGTGAAGGGAAGAGGCACTTATGATTCTGCAGGCAGAAACCCAAATCAAAATCCCAACAACTTCAGAAGAAATAATTAGCCAACACAGATCTTGCAAAGAGAAAAGAATCCTACTGAAGATCAGAGAATAAAGGTCCCTCTTCAAAATGTCTTGATGGACGAAGACGAGGGTTAATATCAAGAAGATGGAGAAGATAAAATTCATTGTGTTGGAGAAGAGACAGGGAAATCTTATCTAACACAACATGACTATGAGGAAGCATTGATGACTGAACAGACAGAGGATGATCCTATTGATGATGGCATTTTCACGACAGAAGATAAGAATAGATATAATCTCCAATCTAAATCTGATACTGCCCAACAGAATGCACCATCCTCTCCCGAAAAGAGAACATCCCCTATTAAGCAAAAAGATAAGACATCAGAGAGTCAACAAACAAATCCCTCAAAGGTGAAAGCACCAGCTCCTCCCAAGAAGACTGCTTCCCCTATCAAGCATCAAACTCCAGAAAGTCAGGCCCCTGTTGAACAAAAAATAAATCAGGAAGATCCTTCGAATTAGGTAAAGATATCTGATAAAGCTTCTGATAAAGCCCCATATTCATTCAATTTTGAGGCTGAAATACAAAAAATTAAAATCCCTATTCTGCTAGTCGAATTAATGAAAAATGAAATGTTCAAAAAGGATATCCTCAAAACTTTAGATCCCAAATCTATATCCCCTTATGCGGATATTCTCAACATATATGATGAAAATCCAACCATTACTCTGGGCCAAATGATAGAAGACAGAGATGAAAGTTGTCCTCCCTTTTACATCTCTCTAAATATTCATGAGAAAACACTGCATAACTGTTTGTTGGACTCCAGTGCTTCACACAATTTGATTCCAAAGGCGATCATGGATGAGCTTGGGCTGGAGATCACCAAGTCTTATCATGATATTTTATCTTTTGACTCTCAAAAAGTCAAATGTCTTGGGATGATAAAGGACTTGGCTATAACCTTAACCCAATCATCCATGAAGACGATGGTTATGGATATAGTAGTGGCAGACATACCACCTAAATTCGGATGTCTGTTATCAAGATCGTGGATGAAGAGGCTAGGTGGCACTCTTCAAACGGATCTCTCCTACGCTACTATCCCTATTTTTGGAGGGGTGAACAGAAGGCTATACAGGGAATCTCAACTGACATATGTAATCAGTGATGAAAATAATCCATCCAATCATCCTATCTATTCTGTCGACACAGGTATGGGATCTTGTATTTTGCAAATTGATGATTCATTACCAGATACATTGCTGCTCAGAAAGCCCACAGTTCAGCCCATAGAAGAAACAGAGGATGACCTTTGGACCATGTTCTTTGATGGTGCTTGTACCAAATAATCCGTAGGAGCAGGAGTGGTATTGATTTCCCCTTCTAAGAAAACTTCTCATTTGTCCTTTAAACTTGATTTTAAAGTGACTAATAATATTGTTGAGTATGAGGCAATACTTCTGGGGCTAAATGCAGCCAAAGAGATGGAGATTAAAAGATTGCAGGTGTTCAGAGATTCAGATTTGATCATTCAACAGGTGAATAAGTCCTTTCAAGTAAAACATGTCAGGATGAAAGCATACAGAGATGAAGTGTTGAGGGCAATTCACGATTTTGAAGATTTTAAAATTTCATATGTACCTAGAGAAATGAATGAATTGGCTGATTCATTAGCTGTGTCGGCTTGTGCTTTCATACCCCCTCTTCCTCATAAATTGAATTACAAAATTCAATTTAAATATAGGCCATCCCTCCCTGATAATGTAAAATTTTGGAAGGTTTTTGAAGACGATGTTGAACTCACTAGATTTCTTGCAGTGATAGATGAGTTTGCATATTTGCAGATCGATCAAGAGAATGAACATGACAATGAAATCGAGAAGCCAAAATTCAGAAGCAAAATCGCAGCACATGAAATAGTCCAACTATCTACCAACATAATTTCTAAAGGTTTGGTCCCTTTGGAAATGATTTTCAATAATAATGATGTGGCTGTCAAATTGGAAAATGGGGAAAAAGATTCAGAAGTTTTGCAGTATAATGTAGCCAGTGAACAGGATCCTAAATATGTCAACTTAGCCTCACATTTGACTGACAAACAAAAGGCTGATTATGGAGAATTTCTAAAGGAGTTTGCTAATATCTTATCTTGGCAATATGATGACTTGAATACTTTTGACATAGAGGTAATTCAGCATAAGATTCCCTTGAACAAAGACACCAAACCATTTAAGCAGAATCTTAGATGATTTAATCCTTTGTTACTGCCTACAATGGAAAGGGAAATCAAAAAACTATTGGATGCCTACATCATCATACCTCTTAGATATTCAGAATGGATTGCGAATCTCGTACCAGTTAGGAAGAAGAATGGAGAGATCAGACTCTGCGTCGACTTCAGAAATTTGAATAAGTTCTCTAGGAAGGAAAACTACCCTCTGCCCAAAATGGAACATATTTTGCAGAAGGTGTCAGGATCAAAGGTGATGTCTTTTATTGATGGATTTTCTGGATACAACCAGATTGCTGTCCATCCGGACGATAAGGAAAAAACTGCTTTTACTACTCCATGGGGTACGTTTATGTACAAGAATATTCCCTTTGGATTGATGAATGCAGGAGCGACATTCCAAAGGGCGATGGACATTGCTTTCGTTGGAGAGAAAGATAAATTTGTTCTGATATATATTGATGATATCACTATTTTCTCGAGTAGCCATGAACTTCATTTGCAGCACTTAAAAAGGACATTTCTTAAATGTCGAAGGTATGGCATTTCTCTTAATCCAAAAAAATCAAATTTTTCACTTAAAGAAGGGAAACTACTTGGACATATTGTTTCAGCTGATGGGGTGAGAATTGACCCAAAAAGGGTAGAAGCAATTAAAAATCTGTCTCTTCCTAGATCAAAGAAGGACATTCAGTCTTTCCTTAGGACTATAAACTTTATCAGGAGGTTTATAGTAAACTTTGCAGAACTCACAAAGCATATTACTACTATGTTAAGAAAGGACTCCGAGGTAAAATGGACTGAAGAAGCCAAACACTCATTCAATTCTATCAAGGAAGCCATCACAACAGCCCCTGTTTTGATCAGCCCCGATTTTTCCAAGGTATTTTACATTTTTTCATTTACTTCAAGAGATACAATTGCAACAGTACTCTTGCAGAAAAATGTTGATGATCAGGAGCAACCGGTTTCCTTCTTTAGTAAGGTCTTGAGGGACGCAGAGGTAAAGTATGAATTGTTGGAGAAACAAGCATATGCACTTATCAAGTCATTGAAATCTTTCAGAGTTTACATCCTTCAGGCAAAGGTAATAGCTTTCGTACCCTCCAGTTCAGTTAAAGATGTGCTTATACAACCCGACATAGATGGAAAAAGGAGTAAGTGGATAGCAAAGTTGATTGAATTTGATGTTGAAATTAAACCAGCAAAACTTGTGAAGGGTCAGGGCTTTGCCAAACTTCTGGCAGAAGAAAATTGTAGGCTGCTCGAAATAAATTTGGTAAATATTAATGCAGATAATGTTCAATCTTCAGAGGATAAAGAAGGTGAGAAAATGCAAGTCTCATCTCACCTAGATGATTTCAAATGGTACAGTCACATTGTTCATTTTCTGTAAACTTTATCAGTCCCTTTAGATTTGACAAAAACACAAGGAAGGGCTTTAAATCTCAAAGCCATAAATTTCTGCATCAATGGCAACTTATTGTTCTAGAAAAATCCAATAGGTTTATTGTTGAGGTGCATAAACCAAGAAGAAATAGCAAAGGTCATGATTCAATTCCATAATAGTGAATGTGGAGGACATCACTATTGGAAAACCACTGCACATAAAATCTTAAGATCTGGTTATTACTGGCCATCCTTATTTTCAGATGTGTGTGAGTTTGTGAGAACATGTGACAAGTGCCAAAGATTTGAAGGAAAACAACAACTGAAGTATCTTCCCCTCAAACCTATAGTGGTCACAGGTCATTTCCAACAATGGGGCCTGGATTTCATAGGTGAGATTCACCCGCCTTCTAGTAGTCAGCACAGGTGGATCCTTGTTGCCACCGATTATTTTACAAAGTGGATTGAGGCTATTCCCACCCTAAACACCAATCATACTGTCATCATAAATTTTCTACAAGAAAACATATTTTCCAGATTCGGCTGCCCTAAGAGAATAGTCACTGATAACGCAGCTACATTCAAGGATAAGGACTTGGTGAAATTATCTAAAGAGCTGGGAATTCAACTAGTACATTCCACTGCTTATTATCCACAAGGAAATGGCTTAACTGAGTCATCAAACAAGAGTTTAGTCAGAATTATAAAGAAGCTGCTTGAACAAAATACCAAAGGCTGGGATTCCAAGCTGAAATTTGCTTTGTGGGCTGACAGGGTTACATGTAAAAAATCAATTGGTACATCTCCCTTCAAGTTGGTATATGGTATTGAAGCCATATTTCCTGTTCAACTTGCGCTGCCGGTTGCAAAATTTTTACAAGAAACTGATTCTGAAACAAGTGATTTGACTCGGAGTATTCATAATTTGGTAGAGTTACAACAAGATAGAGGGAAACTTTTGGAAAGAACAGAATTACACCAAGAAAAAATCAAGGAGATCTTCGATAAGAAAGTCAAATCAAACGTCTTCAAAACAGGGGAATTAGTCTTAAAGTGGGATACAACAAGGAAAGAGAAGGGGAAACATAGCAAATTCGATGCTCTCTGGACAGGTCCTTTTGTCATAACAGCGGTTCAACAGAACAATACCTTTGTTCTCCAAAATCTTGCAGGCCAGGAAGTAGCAGGTGGCCCTTTCAACGGGCGCTTTCTAAAGACCTATTTTTCATAGCGCTTTTTCTTAAAAGCCCTGTTCTACCTGTACATATTCTTTTTCAGTTCTATTTTCTTTGTTTCTATCACTTAAATAACTCCATGCCCAATGGTACTAGCAAAACTATTTTTCAGATTTCTTTTTTAAATTGTAATAAAGGCTACTGAGTCTAGCTAGGTTCTTGGTCACCTCACAGGGAGATGTCCATCTCAGTTGGAGCCAAATGTTAGCTCCCAAAATGAATCAGTCACTATGGTTGCATTTTGTGGTTGATATCATGGCTATTGGTAGTTTTCTCCAATTTGTTTTGAGTTCTTCTAGTAGAAAAACTTAGGTTTTAATTTATGTCTTATAAATAAGACAATCCATAAAGGTCTTCTCTTTAAAAATTTCATGAAAAACTTTCAACAGCTAACGTGTGTTTTAAAGATGATGATTAGCTGGTGAAAGCGATGATTTTCAACAGCTAAGGAGCATTTCTCACGGGCCGTTAGCTGGTGAAAGTGGTGATTTTCAACAGTCAAGGAGCACTTCCCACGGGTCGTTAGCTAGTGAAAGCGGGGATCACGTGTGTTTTCTCCACGTTTAAAAAAAATAAAAAGATGACATGCTCAGCCCACGTCATGCAATCATTATGATGCACTGGTGAAAGTGGATAATGATGGAGATTTGGGTTTGCATGTCTAAATCGGATTACAAAGCGGATCTCGTTCAAAAATGCATGCTTCACGATCATGGCGTTGGAAATTGCGAAATCAAATCCATCATCACAGGTGAAGGAGCGGTACTACTTGGATGGTGACATCAAATCAGCCCATCATTTCCCCAACATGCATCATCCACAAGAGTATGATAAGTTTTCAATTTTGAAAGACAGAGTCGAGTGTTTTCACCAGCGCAAAACCTCGGCTCAAACAACAGATTGCAGAGTTTTGTGTGCAAAATCATTTCGGGTTCGAATTGCAGATGGCAAGGAGACGCAGTGGTTCTTTGTTAAGAAAAGAATTGGATAGTTTGTCCTTTCTATAGGCGCATCCAGAGGTGCAAAAACACTTCTCAAACGTAAGATACATGGGATATGTCGAGAATCTACAGAACGACTGTCACCAATCAACAACAGAGGCATTTGCTAAAACATACGATGGAAATAAATCCTGTGTTGGGTCTTTAGAAATCATTGTGGATGAAGCTGCTATCACTACAGTGACCAATTTACCTATATCAGGCCAAAGTTGGTTCAAAACGACAGCAACCAAGAACCTAAATTTCAGAGCATATCTAAAGGAAGAATTCAAAAATAATGCATGGAAGAAGAGCATGCTAGTTTCCCATTTAGAGGATGAGTTGCACGATTTGTTTAAGGGCATCCAACTCTACATAACTTCAAAAGGCAGGTACAACAAACTAATGTTATATCATTTCAATATCTTAGACCATTTTACAATGAAAACTCTCCTAAATTTACCTTTCTTCTTGCATAAGAGCTTAACTAAAGTCTGTAAAAATATTAGAGTTGAACCTCTAAGTATGAAGAACACTCTTTGCCACTTTGGCCTTATTAAATTTATAATCCTGGAGGAGCTAAGACAAAAAGGAAGGACTTGGCAACATTTTATTTTTTGGGAGGGCTTTGAAACTCAAACTCAGCCCATGAATGAACATAAGAGAGTTGGAAAAAGGCAATTGACTCCTCAAAGTAGCTCAAGGAAGAGGAGAACCCTCACAGGACCCCCAGAAGATAGGATCTCTGGTGTAAGATCTCACAGGTCATAGAAAAAATTGGATTTTGAAACTACTATAGAGCAACCTACAAAAAAGAAAACAAACATCTTAAATCTGCCATACATAGACTCAGAGCCGGAGCAAGAAGATGAGAGCCCTGCCATTAAAATCCCTAAACACTCCATTGAACTTGCATAGGATTGTGAGACCTTTACTCACACCAATGAAGGGGAAACATCAAAGAGCACTAAGTCGAAGAAAACACAGAAAATCAAGAAACTTAAAGAAGTGATCGCTCAGCAGGAGGTCTTAGAGAGAGTAATAAAGGAAAGATACAAGACTCTGTTTGATAATTTCGTAGAAACAAATGTTGAATTTGAAAAGCTAGCTCGTGAAAGTGTCAAGGACAAGAAAAGGAAAAAGAAAATCACCAAAGACTATAACAGTCTATGGTGGTTAGCAAAACACCTTAAGAGGAAGATTAGAAAATTGAAGAAAAAGCAAAATTCACACCCAGATCTGCAAGTGCTAGCTCAGGTTGCTGTGAATATGCAAGGGAATAAAGTGGAGACACACTGAGTTTTTGATAGAACCATAGTTTTGGAGGTGAAAGTTCATTTTGGGCCAAGGCAGAGCTTTCACTAGCGCACAGGGAAATTTTACAACCAGTTATATCGTGAAAGGCAACGCTTTCACCAGCTAACCAACGAATCATAAGGCGAGTTAGCTGGTGAAAGCACAAAAAGAATTTTTGAAAGATCAGGATGGAGCAAGGCGATTTTCATAGGATTTAAAGAGGTTCCAGAGCATTAAAGGATTAACAACTTGGTCAAAGAAATACTCAGCATCAGAGATTCATGGGAGTTTTGAAAACCACATACTAAATTGATATCCTAAAGTGTCGACTATGAGTAACTGAAGAAATCTAGCTGCCAAGACAGGTGCCTTTGCCATGTTTCATGACACAACAGATTCTAGAAGCTGAAGAGTACATATGTTAAATTTTGAGATGGAAGACAATTCAAATGCTAGTTTAGCCATTAAGTCTTTGTTATCGATTTGCTTAGTTAATTTGATTTGCTATTTTTAGATACAGATCCAAATTTTCAGGATCTTAAAAAATGATTGTAAAAGGGTATAAATGCCTATCGTTTCTAAGGGACAAGGGTTTAAACTGGGAATATATTTTGTGCCTATTGTATAGACTCTTATTTATAGAATAAAATTACAATTTCCTTTCGTTTTCAATATCAGAAATATCCATGTTTCCCTTTATGTACTTTATTTCAGTTTATCTTAGCTTATGAAGACTGTTATCTCTTTATTGAGCTCATAGACTTGAAGTGAAGGATTTCTTTCTATCTTGCATTAAGCCCTACATTCAGTTGTTTTTGGCAATCAAGATTAGTGTTCTTCATCCTCTCCTTTCAAATTACTTGATCTGATTATTATTTTCTGAAAGCACTGTTTCTTTATATGTATAATGAGTTGTCTATTACATTGATCATTAAAGACCCCATTGTTCCAAGAATATCTACACATTATTTTTAAGTTACCAAGCATCCTTAGTCTACAACCCTAAGGAGTTTCTTGGAGTGATAACAATGTGTACTCTACGACAATGACTATGATGGTCTTTGGTAATCCAGGCTTTAGGAATTTCCACACTTCAACAACTCTCGAGAAAGTTCCTACAGAGATTCAAGTCTCCAGACTTCATGATCTAACACCATGTGTCCTTTCCTACCGACTTCTAGGATTGTCTCCGGTACTTTGGAGCTTTGAAACATTAAGAGTTTGCACACCTAATAAACCAATTTCCTCCAGAGTACTATACCTTTGGGCTAGGAGATTTGTTGACACCTATGATCTTAAATGGATGACTCGGAGGGGATCCACTCTTCTAAGCTTCACGATCCTTGAAAACTTCTACCACATGTCCTCCTTCCTCCCAGAGTGTCGATATTCCGGTCTCTAGGATCTGGTGACACCTATCCTTCTGAAGGATGGTCCTGATCCACTTTGGGGCTTTGGGACTTCACTCTCCTGTGCAGTCCACACAAAATACCATGAACTTATAAGTCTAAAGGATTTAAATGGTTTAATCCTTGTGAAATATACTTGGATTTGACAACTTTCGATCCTCCATGCTCAAAGCCTACAACAAGGATTTGTTCTCCTCTTTGAGTACTTCTCCTCCTGTTTGGACATAGATCTGATGTGATCTAATGGTAGATTTAGCTTCTCCCTTTGCTGTAGTTGCAATTTCCTTTCGATAATGAATTTCTCAATATGTTCAAAAGCCTCAACCTTTGAATCATTCCTTCGAGCCTGACTGTTCAACTGTGGTTGGAATTTGGAAAAACGCTACTCCTCCTGAGATTTCTTCAATACTTTGGTGAGATTTATCCAATACTTTGGTTGGAATTTGGAAAAATGCTACTCCTCCTGAAAGGATTCTTGACCTCTTCACACTTTGCAAAGCCTCTATTCACACTTGTGCTAGTCCTCTTGAGCTTTGAACTTTCTCAAACTTTTCAGGGTCTCAACCCTTTTCTCCTCCGATAGTTTCTCGTGCCCCCCTGACACTCCTGCTCTTCCATATAAGCTTGGAACTTTGAATGATTTCACCTTGCACACACCTATGCTATCTATTCTCAACTTTGAAACTTTGAACGTCACTTGAGCACTCATTGCACTTGTCTTCTTTGAGATGTTCTCAACACTTGGATAAGTGTTGGCCCCATGCACACCTTGCATGGGTCTTCCTCAAGATTCTATACTCCACTAAGTATATTTTCACTCCTTTCACTTGATCGGTGGGACTTCACATTATCTCTTCTCAACAAACGAGTCTAAAAAGACTCTTCCCTCGCACTCCTTTAGTGGCTCTATGAATACTTGTAATCGATTCTCCTTTGAATATTAACTTCTCACATAACTCGAAATAGAGTTCTTGCACACTCCTTGCACCTGTTCAATGCAATCCTTGCAGAGCCTTCTCCCTCAGAGTGTTCAATAACTCTGGTGTATTTTCCTCATATTTTTCAACAACCCGGAGGTGCACTCCTTGCACAATACGCCTTCTGATATTTACAAATTTTTCTGGTGTGCCCACCTAGCACGCTCTTTCTTGAACAAAAAATAGAGTTCAAAATGCACTCATTGTGTTATATTCACAGAGTTTTCAACCACTCTGATGTGCACTCCTTTCACAAGCCTAAGAGCCTAGAACACTGAGAAAATCTACAGAGGTAGATAAATGTCTCCAATTCCTGTAAAGGGAATGTAACATGCATCTAAAAAAATTCACACATATACACATAAAAAGACATTCATAAAGTAAACATTCATTCATTCACAAGATATACATAACAACCTCATGAATAGAAAAAAATACTCTTTGTATTAGTCTCTGAATGCTTATGTACAAAATTTTACAAGGCTGGACTGCTACATAGTCTTCAACACTTCTCCTTGTTGGAAAATATTGAACAAGCAATGAATGCGTGTTGATGGTTGTTGTCATTGATGGCAACAGCGGAGATGGCAGGATATGAAGGATAAAACCCCTTGGGGATTCGGACGTAAAAGCTCAGGAGGAACAACATTGAAGAAAACACGCGCAACAAGAGTTTGCAGAGAAGAAGGAAGACAATGATCCAGTGACTGTTGGATCCCATTCAAATTTCTCGAAGGGCCGACAACCGTCAGATTTGCAGAAGTTGCGAGGGAGATAAGTCATTGGAGATTCGGGGATCAGGACTTTGAAATGTCCAGTTCACTCGACAACGAAAACCCTGAAATCGCGATATGCGATTTCGCAATTTGATCGCAACCGTTAAATCAAGCAGAGATTGGGACCATCCACTTGTAGACAGGAGGCTTCATCGGAGTTTCGGGGATCAGGGTTTCAATATGCAAAGAATACAATGCAACGAAAATCCCGATTTCGCGATATGCGAAATCCCGACTGAATTTGCACCGTCAAATCAACATGAGATCTAGACCGTTGATCCAACTCACGATGGTAGACCACGTCACCCAGGGACACATGGCACAACCAGGGAATGACAGGTGTCAGGCAGATTCAACACTTCAGGCACATGTAAGTCACGAATCAGAGTGACACGTGGCAGGATCTAACACGTGTCAAACCACGTGTGACGTCAGCAGAGGCATCGACGATTGGGACTTTGTAATGCCAAAATCTCTTGACATCAAGAACTCGGAAATCGCGAAATGCGATTTCACAATTTAATCGCAGCCATTGAATCCAGAATGAATCTGAACCGTAGATCCTAGCCCTGGTCGGAGTTTTAGGGATCAGGACTTTGATATGTCAAGAACACACTGCAACAGAAACTCCAAAATCGCGATATGCGATTTTGCGATGTAATCACAGTCGTTGGATAAGAATGAGATCTAGACCATTGATCTTCGTCATCAGAGAATTGGGGATCGGTAATTCTATAGGCATGTGCATGATGACATATAAAATGCCGAAACCCCGATGAGAGGCTTGACCGAGGTCATGTGTTGACGGGCACATGGACCATTGTGTAGCCGGAAGGGGCTAAAGCTCAGGAAAGGAGCACATCGGGAATCGGAGAATTGGGGGTTCCGAGTACTTGTGCATCTTGACACTGAGAATGCCGAAATTGCGATGAGTGAAATCTCGATGGGATCTGAACCGTTGGATCAAGTATTGATCGGAGGGTTGTTGTTATTCTTCACACATTAAAGCTTCAGTTATGAATCCATTAAGTGAAACAGACTCATGATGACGAATTGGTTAGCATTTCAATTGCCAAGACAAATGTCCTTGGATTTCCCATTGGAAGGGGAAGTGGAACCGTCAAGGTAGAGTGCATAAAAGAAGTTGAAAGAAACGGTGTCGGGTTGGTTGTTCCGAGGGAAAAATGATTAAACAGTAAGAAAAGGAAAATGAGCAGAGGCGTAGCAGGAAATGAAGCAAATGAACAGAGTGAGAGAAAATGGAGAGCAGAAGTAGAACATAATGAAAGATAGAATAGAACAGAAAAGGTGATGCAGAGCTGACCTGCTAAACAACCAGAAGAACAAAAGAATTGCAGAACAGTTTGTTGAAGATCAATTACAAAGAAAGATTGGTAAGAAGTGATTTATCTGTGTAATTGTCTGTGTATTCATTATTTGATATTTTAGGGAGGTTGGGAGGTGCTCGAGAGGACTGTTGTCCTCAGAAGTTCAAGTGGGTACTTGAACACAGGAAATTGTAGCTTCCATCTGGTTGCAGCCAGAGAAACTAGGGTGGCAGGGTGGTGCTAGGGAGAACAGGTGTTCTCTGTTATGCAGGTTGGACCCTGTGTAACTTGGAAGTTGGTGCTTCCATCCAGTTGGTGATGGAACATTCAGGAAGTTGGTGCTTCCATCTAGTTGGTGCTGGAACATTCAGGAAGTTGGTGCTTCCATCCAGTTGGTGCTGGAACATTCAGGAAGTTGGTGCTTCCATCCAGTTGGTGATGGAATATTCAGGGAGTTGGTGCTTCCTTATAGTGGGTGCTAGAGAAACCAGAGAGTTGGAGCTCTCAAACAAGTTGTAGCTTGTAAGACAGAGGTAGCAGTCTCACATTGAGTTGGTGCTCAATTGTAAATGATGTACAGAACTGCAAAAGACTGCCTATCATTTCGAAGAAGAAGAGGTTTTCTCCCTTTATGGGTTTCCTC
>JZKD02S2287310.1:1177924-1193285 GCA_000966675.3 Picea glauca | reverse complement strand
AGAGATTTCAGTTGGTTAAGGGATTGGTTCGAGCTACCTCCTATTCAAGGCAAGGTCAATCTTGTTGGTTCAACCAAATCCTCATTTGACCACATCTTCTCCTAAAAACTATCCTATGGTTGTGATGCCTCAAAACCTATATAATGGAGGCCATTCTTGAGTGAAAATGAGAGAATTGAGAGAATCATAATTATGACTTTGTGAGTTTCAAGGGGATAGAAAGGAGAGCTTGGAGGAGCTGCTGCAACATCAATATTGAAATTGCAAGTGCTTCAATATTGTTTGCTTTCCATTAATACATAACTTGGACTATTCCCTTCATGTCTATGTGTTCACTATATGCATGTCTATTTTTGTTTAATTCATCATAGATATATTTGTTTCTACTTAACAAATTAGTGTGGAAGAAGGAGGTTTCTCTTTGTTCCTTGCTGGAATTTTATTGCACCTAGGAGCTTGGAAATCAATATCAAAGGTTGGAGCAGTGAGGACAACCGATGTAAAAAGTCAAGTCATATGTCCCTTTATTTTTATTCTAATTGTTGAAATAGGTATATGGGGGAAGTAGTACACCATTTGTTTTCTTTCTGTCTTGGATCAAAGAGGGGTCTTGATCCAAGGGGGGTTTCACCTGTCCACAGGGGAAACTTTACCACAATAGAAAATTGGCGAATCCACTGGGGAGAGTTCTCTTTAGTGTTTCCTTGGTATTTTATATCCTTTTGAGTCTTGATGTTACTTGGTGTTTTTTTATTTTGATGCTTCTNTTCAAGGGGATAGAAAGGAGAGCTTGGAGGAGCTGCTGCAACATCAAGATTGAGATTGTAAGTGCTTCACTATTGTTTGCTTTCCATTAATACATAACTTGGACTATTCCCTTCATGTCTATGTGTTCACTATATGCATATCTATTTTTGTTTAATTCATCATAGATAGATTTTTTTCTTCTTAGCAAATTAGTGTGGAATAAGGAGGTTTCTCTTTGTTCCTTGCTAGAATTTTCTTGCACCTAGGAGCTTGGAAATCAATATCAAAGGTTGGAGCGGTGAGGATAACCGATGTAAAAAGTTAAGTCATATGTCCCTTTGTTTTTATTCTAATTGTTGAAATAGGTATAGGAAGGAAGTAGTACACCATTTGTTTTCTTTCTGTCTTGGATCAAAGAGGGGTCTTGATCCAAGGGGGGTTTCACCTATCTACAGGGGAAACTTTACCACAATAGAAAATTGGCGACTCCACTGGGGAGAGTTCTCTTTAGTGTTTCCTTGGTATTGTATATCCTTTTGAGTCTTGATGTTACTTGGTATGTTTTTATTTTGATGCTTCTTCTTTGATCTCTCCCCTTCCCACACCATCATTGGGAAGCTCTCTGAGCCAAACACCTAACCCTATCTCATATCTGGGTAAAGTTTGAGTTTTTTACCACTTTACAGGCTTCATCGCCCCCCTATAAGGGAGTATAGAGAGATGAAACCCTTATTACCCCTACATGTCAGTGTATTGTGGAGTGATCAAACCCTAACCATCGCCCTATCTACATGGTTACAGGGATGATAATCCTTGTTCTGGGTGAAATTGGATCCTATTTTTCCTCTTTTCTGCCAATTTTTTGTCTCATACCTTTACACTCGAATCCTCCATGCTTGATTGTGACTTTGGTTGATTGAAGTTCAATGATTATCACATGTTTTGCTACCTTTTTTGAGTTTGCAATTCCTTCAAACTATGAAGTGCACATGACTTCCCTAGGTCAACTTGACCCTTTGGCTCAGTCCATACCATAAGTAGTTTTATCCTCATTAGTTGTAGGTATTCAAACTTCTCTTATATTGATTCCAAAACCTTCTAAGTGTTATACTTGTTTGTTTTTGGGATCCTTTTCTTTGATTTGGATGTTTCTTAAGTTGCATTGCACTTTGTTTTTGGGTCTCTCATTTTTCTCCTCTTGTGAAAACTTTTGATCCCTTGAGTGTACTCCTAATCTCTTTGGACTTGTTGCAACTTTGCATTTTTTATTTTGGTACTCGATTTTTTGAGGTTTAAAAAAGTGGTTGTTCCATTACTTTGTGTTTTGGGTTCTTGTTTAAAAAAAGGTTGAATTCTTGTTATTGAATTTTTTATTCCTTGGGTACTTGTTTTTCTTCATCTCTTTATCTTTGATATCCTTTGCAAGTGCCATTGAGTTACTTCATTCTGATTGAAAGAGAAAGCAAAAGAAGGTTCTCTTTGCAGTTTTTCATCTAATTTGAAAAGAAGAAAACAAAATTTTTACATCCTACTTTCAACCAAACATATAAATCATCCCCGAGGTAGGCATACCTATGCTTTCATGTAGGAAAAAGTATGGTTTCTAACATAATACATTGTGGATCCATGAAGTGATATGAAATACGATGGCCATGAAAAAGTATACAGTGTATCCATGTCATAAAATAGATCATAGGAAATAGAAGTAAAATGTATATCTATGTCACAATATACATCAAGAAGACTTATAGCATCAATGAGAGTGCCAGTGTGGTCTTGAAAGTAGTCATACAATAGTGATATAATCCATCACAACTTGGAAGGGGAAACATAAATGGAAGATGGCCCCAAATCCCAATATCTTCAACCCAACACCATTGATGGTACGATTCTATAACATGCGAATGGATGAGTCAACGCCGAGCATGGTTGAAACCCCTTGATTACTAGTCATTGATGAATACCATTAAAAAACACAAGGGTACCCACCAATAATGGAAATTGACCCAAAAACACATAGTACAATATCGCGAGTGTGAATATAGTAGTTGATGTCGAACACTCATAGAATCGATTGATTAGGAGTCAATGAGGTAAACACATTGTCAATCATGAGGAATCCTGCCACTGATGATTGAAAGTTCCAAGATATTTTGATGGGTTCTAGATCATTTTCCTAGAGTCTAATGAGTCAATGTCTATAGGAAGAGATCCATCATGGAGGGCCTTAATGTATCCCCATCAATCAACATGGAACAATCATTAATCATTGAGAGACATTCTGAAGAGATAGAATCACCATTATTGAGAAGTGTTGATAGGAAAGTATAATGAGAGATAAATCAATTATATAATGCAATAAGAAAAGGGTTATGATCAATCACTCACACATTGTTAATAATAATAATAATAATAATAATAATAATTATTATTATTATTATTATTATTTGACTTAAGTAAATATTATACATTAACATATCCTTGAAGATTAACTTAGGGCTAAGGGATATTATGCTAATCCATTCTTTAAATCATGTAGTCAGTGATGACAAGTTAGAAAGGAGAGTAACCACACATAACATGCCACATGGGAGAAAATCCACATCTTGTACAATGTTGAAATTGGTTTATACAAAAGGAGTAGCCTTTGGTTTGACAACTAGGCTATTATCCGAGACCATTTTGACCTCTTTCAACCAAGGTGATAACTTTATAATTTTTTGAGGGAGGTTTGATTTGTTGTCTAGGGATCATTTAGTTCTTTCTCCATCAAGATGATAAGCTTATCATCGTTTCAAGTAGGTTAGCAACCTCCAATTTGTTAACCAAGGATCATTATCCTCTATCTTATTGATGCGATCATTCGATTTGTTGGCCAAGGATTATTTTTTCCTCTATCCATCAAGGTGAGCCTTCAGTTTGTGGCCATAGCTCAATTTGACCTCTATCCATTGACAGTGGTTTTATCCTCTGATCAACAAGGTTGATCTTCATGTACTAAAGAGTATGTTGTAAAACTTCACCAATGGTATTCTACTGGCTTCACCGACTAAAGTGTTGGTGGTAAAACTTTAATTATGGTATTGTCCTCCAACATCTGTGGTGTTGGTGTGGAGTCTAGTGAATAGAGACAAATATTATTCCACTATGACGAAGTCACTAGGCTAGAGTGTGTACACTTCTGTTTTTGAGAGAGTGAATCATGCAGGTATTATTCATGTTTTCAACAAATTCTTGAAGTTGTTCCACAATTTGATGGGGTCACTTTAGTCTTTACACAACATATTCCTACTTTGAGAGTAATAATGTTGTTTCACTTTTCTTCTAACACAATAGTAATTCAATTCGTTTCCTACTACGAGAGTATTTCCGCCATGTATCTTCTTCATGTATTGTTGTTCTTTGAATCTTAGCTCTAGTGTATCTCCTAGTGGGGAACCATGTCAATGAAGTCATCAAGCATTTTATATTTAATTTATAATCACCAAAAATTTGAGATCTCATGTATCTTCCAATGGAGAACTACTCTTATGAAATACTAAGGTATTTTATCTTTGGTGTATCTACCGGTTAGAATTACCAAATATTTTAACTCTGATTTTTTTTTTGGTGGGGAATTATCTTTGGTTATGTGCATCCATAACTTTTGATTCTCAAGGAATGTTTTTAACCAATCGAGATCCATCTTAACCACATATCTATCAAGTGTCGAGAGGGATCAAATCTATCGAGGTGTAAACCTTTAACCTTTCCTCGAGTTTTGCACTGAAAAAGAGGTTT
This sequence comes from Picea glauca, assembly GCA_000966675.3. Classification (NCBI taxonomy): domain Eukaryota; kingdom Viridiplantae; phylum Streptophyta; class Pinopsida; order Pinales; family Pinaceae; genus Picea; species Picea glauca. The sequence continues at coordinate 1,188,758 of JZKD02S2287310.1, read as the reverse complement.
GTACCTTGAGAGATTTGATCCCTCTCCACGCATCTTCTTGGTTTTGTCGCTTCAGACGAATCTACATGAAAATATTCTAACTTTACAACGCGACGATGACTTGTACAAAGAGGTCAAGGATTTTATCGGACAAAACAAAATGATGGTACCGAGATTTGAAGGATTCACGTTTCACGAAGATGGATTATTGAGGTTTAAAAATCGGATTTACGTACCACTGAACGATGAGTTGAGAAGTTTGATCCTAAATGAGGCTCATAGAGAAGTGTACATGGCTCACCCAGGAGTCACGAAGATGAGGGCGGACCTTAAACCCATATTCTTCTGGAAATGAATGAAGGAATACATAGTCAACTATGTGGCTAGATGTCTAGAATGTCAATAGGTAAAGACTGAACATAGACATCTAGTAGGATTAATACTACCACACATTATTCCGGAATCGAAATGGGAGGTTATTTCGATGGATTTCATGGTTGAATTTCCACTGAGAGAAAGAAGGCATGAATCGATTTTGAGGTAGTCGACGCTCCGACGAAGAGTGCTCATTTATTCCTGTGTATATAACGTATCAGGCACTTGACATAGCTAGAGTTTTCATCAGTGAGATTGTGAGGCTGCATGGCGTACCTAAGAGGATTGTATACGATCAAGGATCGATGTTTATTTGATGATTTTGGACTAGTTTCCAAGAGGCCTTGGGAACCCAACTTAAATTTAGTACTGCATATCACCCGGAGACTGACGGGTAGACCGAACGAATGAACCAGACCTTGAAAGACATGTTGCGCATGTATGTGATGGACCAACAGAAACATTGAGAATAATTCTGTCCACTCATAGAATTCTCTTATAACAACAATTACCAAAGCACCATTAATATGGGACCCTTCGAGTTTCTTTATGGGAGACCGTGTCAGATGCCTTTGAGTTGGGATCGGCTTGAGGATAGGGTACTGGTGGGACCGAAAGTGATCCAAGAAATGGAATATTAAATGTAGAATATAAGACAAAGGATCAAGGAAGCGCAAGATTTGCATAAGAGTTATGTCGATGCGCGTCGTGTTGACCGTAGTTACGATGTGGAGATCGAGTATTTTTGCGGCTGAAACCCCATAAGAGTTCAATCAAGTTTGGAAAAGGGGATACACTGTCTCTTAGGTTCATGGGATCCTACGAGATTGTGGAAAAGAGAGGCCCGTGGCCTAATGAATAGCCTTGCCTGATTCTTGAGGCGTATGCACGATGTCTTTCACGTCTCCATTTGAGACTTTATGATTAGTGATCCTACACATGTTTTGACTTGAGCACCTTGGGAGTGTCTGATAAGGGTGCACTCACGTCTGAGCCGATCCACATCCTAGATCATCGCATTCGACAAATACGATGTCGAACAGTAGATGAGGTCAAGGTCCAATGGGACAACTATAGTCTGCACTCGACGACCTCGGAGGACACATATGATATGCACCAACAGTTTCAATTTTTTTTGGATAGATAGACTTATGATACTGTGATACACATTATTTCGACATTAATATACTGTGAAACTTCGGGACGGAGTTTAGACCAAGAGGGGGTGTATGTAACATCCCGCTTTTGCCCGGCTTCAACGAACTTATTCTTTGAGGACACTTGCTTGCAAGTGATCTGGATTATTATACTATTGGGCATTTGATTATGATGAGGCATTATGGATATGATGACATGTTATTTTGCTGTATTGATATAGACAGGTGCTATTGACTCAGTTCTCCTGAGTGTGCAGGATTTTGGACCTCGAGGATGTAGAGGCATCAATGAGACCCTTGGACTCTGGACCGAGTCAGGGAGTGGATTATTGGGGTTTTATTGTTGTATATATGACTTATGTGCATCTGATTAGATGTTATGATTATGGATTTTAGTTCTGACATGATTCATTGATGATGCAGGCTGACGATAGTTGCCGACCAGACTTACATGTGGAGTAGAGGGGTCACGCATGACTACCAGAGATGTTGAAGGAGAGGTGTGTACAACATCCCTACCACATCCTACTAGCACTCTCGCCGTGTCTCGAACTGTAGGTTAATGATTACCTCGTTCGAGAAGACCCACGATGTCGTGAGGGCAGACTGCGATAGTCGCTCACGATGATTCTAAGGGGTGTGCAATAAGGCAGGGGCCTTATTCCTTAGAGGCCCTTAGTCTCCGACAATATCACTTGGTGGAGTATTGACTCCAGGGGTTTGATGTCTACCAAGTCAGTCAAGAGGCGAGTGGCACCCTTGGAGCACATAGTGCATCCTGAAGGGCACGTTGCGCAAGAAAAACAGAAAGAGGCGAGTGACACCCTTGGAGCACATAGTGTGTCCTGAAGGGCACATCGCACAAGGGAAACAAAATGAGGTGAGTGACACCCTTGGAGCACCTAGTGCGTCCTGAAGGGCACATCACATTGATTACTAATAAGTGAATAAACCTAGATGGCCTTAGAATGAATGATGTGATGAGAAAGTTTTAAAAACAATTATTCCCTAATAAAAATGTCACCCAGCCTCGGAAATTAAAATCTAGGTCTAAGTGATACTTGTGGAAAATAATAATAATAATAATCATTAAACATGTGATAAAAGGGGGTAAGAAATTCGATTAATTTATTAAAATCAAATTATATTGAGGAATTAAAAGTTTTAAAAAGGGGGATTGATTGTTTGTTACTTATGTTAATTAAAAATTTTAACTAAAAGGAAAAAGGGGAAAAAGGGTAAATTCTGCACTTGCTAATTTGAGTTTTAGATAAAAAGGGAAAGAGGTAAATTTAAAAGAATTAGGAAACTAAGGGAAAAAGGGGGAAATATAAAGAGAAAGGGAAACATAAGGAAAAAGAGGAATGACTAACTTAGTAAGGAATCTTGCCTTTAAGAACTTTCTAAATTGAACTCAACTAGTAAATTAGTAAAGAGGTAAGTCATTAAAATGTGTAAGAGAATATGGGGACACCTAGGAGCGATTCTAGGAATGCTTTTAGGTGGGTGAGGGAAATAGGAGTAATTAAATAATTAATGAAATTAATTTCTGGTGCAATGAAGGGGATGGGTGACACATGTATGAGGAGGATTTTTCTGAATTAAATTATTGAACATTAAATTAAATGGGAATTTGGGAAAGAAGTGACTTAGAAATTCTATATAAAGGAGGGAGGAGGAGAAGGATGGATCTTTTCTATTATGCGTAACGTTACGCTGTAGAATTTTAGACTTGACTGACTTATCTTGTGGGAGTTGGGATACCCAGCTCGGTGAGGAGTGGTAGCTCAGCCTTGCGAGGCGAGTTGGGAGCTAGTTGTTCTCTGGTTCAGTGTGTGTGGCCCCTTTGCGGATCAGGGAGATAAGGGGGAAGAAAAGTACCCCTAGCATTGGATAGGAGGTACTGGTGAAGTCTCATCGATCGACAAGCAGGAGCGACATGGAGCGTGCGGGACAACGACTCAGAGCGAACGACTTGGGCTATGGTACGCATACTCTTATTCTTCATGGTAGATTATTATTGACTTTACGCTTTCATTTCTGTACTTTTAATTGTGTAAAGAAAATGTTTGACTTAGCATTTTAATTGAGAACTTAAACCACCCATAGCCTTAAGCTCGTTGCTTGACTTGATTCCCTTAGCATTCGATCCTTGAATGTTGTGACTGTCCTATTGGTTTTAATTGATTTTTATGAAAATTTATGCCTAATATTCGTCCTCATCCTTAGTTCACCAGTCCATGCCTGAGCAATCGGCCAGGAGCCAAATCGACGGTTGTCACTTCAGTGCATAGCGACCTATAGATTCTAATGCCTTGCTTATAGATTCTAATGCCTTGCTTTTCTATGCATGGATGATGAGTGGAGGATAGTTTGTCCGACTATCTACCCCTGTTGATTGTTCCTGGTTAAGTGATTTTATTGCGCCTTGTTGCGATTGATTACCTCTACGATTGCTTATCCCTTCCCTCAACGAACCACTTATGATCCTCCATGTTGATATCTGCATTTTTAACGCAATTCTTGGCGATTTAAGTCCGCGCTTGATACTTTTCCTTGTGAATTTACTATGTGGTTTTTTTTATATATACGTTTGGTCTGCCATTTAACTCTGTGATTACCACCTTGATGGTGAATTGAATCGACGGTTTTAAAGTCATATGGTCTGGGATTTACCCTCTACTTTATTGATATATTTTGAAGGCGATTGCCCCGCGTTTTTCATAATTCTGGATTGCGTTATTCCTCTGCAACACATGTTACATTTCCTGGCAATTGATTTTGTGTTTTAATGCGTTTCCTAGCGAAATTTCACTGCGTTTTTCATGCCACGGACCACGATTTTGTTGCTGCTTGATTGCGTTTTTTTTTTCCCCACGGACCAAGATTTCCTTGCTGCATTAATTGGGTTTTATATGCCAAACGGACCACGATTTGGTGTTGCATTGTTTGTGTTTTTCATTCTAAACGGACCATGATTTCCTTGCTGCATTGATTGTGTTTTATATGCCAAACAGACCACGATTTGGTGCTGCATTGTTTGCGTTTTTCATACTAAACGGACCACGATTTCCTTGTTGCATTGATTTTGTTTTATATGCCCAACAGACCACGATTTGGTGCAGCAATGTTTACGTTCTACATAAGCTTGACTGAGTTTTACATGCTTGATTGACTTACATTGCGTTTTACAAATCCGTTTTACCAATCGCCCTTGCCCATTCCGTTTACCCTTCACCTAACACCTTTCCAACCTTCCTGTAGACATGGTAACTTTATTTAATTGGTAGAGTTCCCATACATTTAACCCATAAGAATTAAATGACGACGTATCCACGCTTTTTGCTGACAACATTCCCAGGACTTAAATGACAATAATATAGGATACTTCCGACCAGCGATTCTTATATTTATTTACAGACTTTTACCTGCCAGATTCTTCAGTTAATATACTCTAAGTTTTAATCGTACCGTGGCTGCATTTTTATACCCTGAAATCCTTCTTAAATATTGGGTAAGCGATTCCTCCATCTGGTGGCAGCGAACCCTTTTGGACGATGTATGATAGCGTTGTTTATTTTATTGATGTTGTTTTATAGCGATTCTTATATTTTGGATGTTGTATAATAGTTTCTCATATTGTATCTTATGTCATAGCAACTCTCTTAATTTAAGACAGAATTTATATGTTGATAGACCGCTATTGGAATAAGGAATAGTAATTGATTTAGCACCATCATTGTTGACAACGAATTTCTACCTGTGATTTTAATTTGTTGAATAACCAAGATTATTTTCTAGGTAGCGAGCGCATACTTAACTGACAACAAAAATATGATAGTGATTATAATCAAAATAAGAATTTTATTTTGCAATCCCTTACAGCGAATAAATACAACTTTTAGTCAACAACAGCGAATCAATCCAATAACCATCATGACAGAGATTCTAGTTTAACTTGTGGCTAAATTCGTTTTCATACTTGTTAACCATGGAAAAATAATCAGCTATGCATTGATGGTTTAAATGGATGTATTGATCAAGCGCAGTGATTTTTTTAATGGTTAGTGTAGCTTTTATTTTATTGGTAGCATAGCGATTTTATGAGATATCAAAGCTAAGTTGCGGAAGAGATATATAATATTTAATGTGTGGCAGGGAGTCAATTTATCATGGGCGAGATATGCTACATATTTACCTTAACTAACTTATCCCTTGAGTGATTGGAGCTTGATGAAAATAAAGGTTGATTGTTATTCAAGGAAATTATAACTTTTTAATAAATAATGACATACAAGTTTGTTGTTGATTTTATCAAATTAATAGGATATCATTGTTAGACAAGTTAAGATGTTGAGATATAGGATTTGTTGGTTATAACAGTAGACATCATGCATATCAATTATGGTTTATGGTTGTGATCGAGTTACTTAATAGTGTGCGCGATTGTCTTTGAGTGTGTCATATGCGTCTCGTCGACATGTTGCTTGGGAGCGTGGGTGTAGTCTTCTTGCCAGTTATTCAGCTATTAGCGCGTCGTATTTTCCTCGAGTCCTTGTTCCATATAGGTTATGTTGCGCTAGGGTTATTGTCGCGTCTATCCCCTAGGGAAGACATGATTCCTAATGAGGGGATCATGACGGGCCCTTATGGACAGAGGTGAATGATAACTTGGTCGGTGTCTATGCTTCCCGGGGTGGGTGTTGTCATTCGTTTTATTTGTTGTTGTCTTTGGGGTTGTAACGCCTTCATGCATTTGGGTTGCGTGCATAGAGGCATCTAGTTATGGGTTGTTGGGGCCGTTGTGTCGGGTTTATGGATGGTGACCCTTATATTGTAGGTGTTGCCATGGTCGTGTCGGGCGGGTAGTCGTTCTATCTGTATTGATTTTTGCGTGTTTCACCTAGTTGCTTGATGTGCTAGTGTGTAAATTCGTTGTTGTCTATTGCCCGATCTGTGCACGTGGATTCATCGTCAGGTTGTGTGGGTTAAATATTTGTCGTCGTTGTCTTCCTAAAAACAAAAAAATAAATTCCACTTTCTGCTTCGCTGGTAGTCGTAACGATGGGGGTCGTTGCAATGCCAATTGTTCTACTATCTCTGAGGTGTCCAATAATGGTGGGAAATAAAATTGAAGGAGATCCACGTTGAACATTGGGTGCAGGTCAAGGAAAGGAGGAATGTTGTGCTCAAAATAATTATCACCCACAACCTTGGTGATGGTGTACGACCCATAACGGAGTGGGAGAAGCTTCTGATGGGGTCCTGTAAGGCATTCTTTCTGCAAGTGCAACCAAACTTTGTCACCCACCTGAAACTTATGTGGCACCTGATGTTGATCATGGTGTTGCTTGCACTTGTCATTGGACTTTTGTAGGATATCCTGAACATGTTGGCGGATGTGCTAGATCCTCTCAATGAATCGGGTGGCTTTGTCAGCTTCAGTTGGACCAGGAGATGAGTCGTCTGAGGCGACTGCAAGGGGTAGTGCAACATATATGGGACCCAACGGTTGGAATCCCAACCCCACCTAAAAAGGGATGTGGCTGGTTGAGCTATGCAGGGCTCGGTTGTAGCTATGCTAAACATAGGGAAGACTCTCATCCCATGTGTGAGGGTGCTTGGAATTATACATGTGCATGATATTCATGATCATTCAATTTACGACCTCAGTTTGGCCATATGTCTAGGGGTGGAAGGTTGTGGATTTGGTGAGCTTGGAGTCCATTAGTGACCAGAGGCTCGACCAGAATGTGCTAATAAATCGACTTTCCCGATCTGAGACAATGGTTTTTGCGATTCCAAAATGTACCCATGCTCATTAAAATAAGAGATTGATAGTGGCCTCTAATGTGATGCTCTTCTTGTAGGTGGCCAAAATCACCATCTTAGAAAAGTGATCAACAACGACAAAAACACGGTCATTTCCCTGCTTGGTGGATGGGAGGCCCGACATGTAGTCCATTGAGATGGATTCCCATGGCCTGTCGGAATTAGGAAGAGGGGTGTAAAGACCTTGTTTCTTAGTGGTCGATTTGGAAATAGCGCAGGCAGTGCAAGACCTGATATACTTGTTGACCTCATGTCAAAGTTTCGACCAGTAGAAATGTTTATGCAACATTTCCACTATCTTTTTGACACCGAAGTGTCCTGCCACTCGACTGTAGAAGGCTTCCCATATCACCTTCACTCTCTCACTTGATGGAACACATATATGGCCTAGACGACACAACAACTCGTCCTAAAGATGGAAATTAGTGACAATTACGTTTGCACCCAACATTTGGTAGGTGGTAGTGAAGTTCAGGTCTATCTCATAGAGTTGGGGCCATCCAGAGGTCTCATGGCCGCAAGAGTCTAGCACCGTGGTGAGTGCCGCGACTGGCGGTCTGCTCAGGCAATCAACGATGTGGTTGGTGCTTCCTATTTTATACTTTATTTTGAGGTGGAATTGATGCAAATATGTGGACCACTTCTGATAGCAGTTAGTCTGCAATTTTCCTTGTGTCTGCATGAACTGCAATGGTTTATGATCAATGTGGATGACTGTTTCCTTCCTAAGAATGCAATGTCTCCACTGATGACAAGATTGCATAATGGACTACATTTATTTGTCGTAAGTAGGGTACTTACGAAAAACATATGATAATATCTCACTATGATAGACCACGAGGTGGTTGTGCTGAGTTAGAATGACGCCCACAACATAGTCTGAAGCATTTGTCTCGATATCAAAGGGTTGTTGCAGGTTAGGTAATGAAAGTATTGGGGCTGAGCACAAGCATTGCTTCAAATCATCGAACGCTTGTTGTTGGGATCGGCCCCACACAAATTTCTCCTTACCACCACCCTTGGTTACTTGGATGAGGGCCCATGCAATATGGGAGAATCCCAACACGAACCTGTGGTAGAAATTGTCAAGGCCCAAGAAGATCTGAAACTCAGTGAGTGTGGTTGGGGCTGGCCAGTCACGGATGACTTCGATCTTGGTTGGATCCACATGTATTCCATGTTGATCAATGGTGTATCCCAGGTAATGGACCTTGTCCATGCCAAAGGAGAAATTTTCCAAGTTGGCGTATAGCTTGTGTTGTCGCAGGGTGTGCAAAACTTGTTGAATATGATGCAAGTGGTCTTCCCAAGTCTTGTTGTAAATGAGGATGTCATCCAGATACACCACTACAAAAGTATTAGTGAATGGTCACAGGATATTTTCCATCATCCTCATGAAATTGGCTGGATAATTTGTCAAACCAAAGGGCATGACCAACCATTCAAAAAGACGTTTATTTGACATGAAGGTGGTCTTCCATACATCTATCTGTTCTATCGGGACCTGGTGGTAGCCATACTTCAGATCAATCTTACTGAATTATTTGGCCCCCATGAGTTGATCAAGAAGGTTGTCAATTTGGGGAATCGGGTATCGGTTTCTGACTATGATTTTATTCAAGGCCCGATAATGAATGCAGAGTTGTCAGGTTCCATCTTTCTTTTGTACCAACACGATTAGGCTCATGCAAGGCAATGAGTTGGGACATATGTGCCCCTTGTGGTGCAGTTTTTGGATTTGCCGCTTGATCTCCTCAATATCTATTAGAGAGTGGCGATAGACTGGCCCATTTGGCATCGGTGTGTCCTGGGTCAGATCGATGACGTGCTTGACCTAACACTACAGAGGTACCCCGATAGGTGAGGAGAAGATATCTTATTACTCTTCCACGACCTTATCCACTTGCTTCTGTTGTGTGGAGAGGTCGACCATGCAGACCCTGGATGTGGCTGTGATCTTTCGCTCATTCTAAGAGTGAATCACGAAGAACACAAACTTCCCTATCTGAGAGATGACCTTCCTGCATTGCTCAACAGAGATCAAGGAAACAACACTAGGTGGGACTTCCTTGGGTATCATGTACAATTTCTTGTTCAAAGTAATAATAAAACTGTGACACATAGACTCATATACAACATGACATTTCCATAAATATGGTTGGCCCAAAAGAACATTACAAAATTCGAGAGGAGAAACATCACACAATACCTTGTCTTTGAAGGGCTTGATGTTGTATGACATGCGACATTGTTGGCTGACGCAGATGACGCTTCCTTGGTGAAGCCATTTGATGGTGTAGGGTTGCAGGTGTGGCATTGTTGGCAGGGCGAGTCGCTTGACAACCTCTACTAAGATGAGGTTCTTCTAGCTACCGCTATCAATGATGAAGTGCATCGGGGTACCCTTCACCCACATCTGTGAATGAAAAAGGCGATCTCCTTCCTCTGTCTCGTCTAGTTTACCTAGTTGGAGCTTGGTGGTAGCAACAGTGACAATGGGTTCTGCATCAATGATTCATCGCCCCCTTTCTAGTTCTGACTTAGAGTCGGAACCCGCATTTGATTAAGAGGCTTTCACCTCAGCCATCAACAACTTCTTTGAGCGGCAATCAACAGTGTTATGCCAGGGGATCTTATGGAAGTCCCACCACTTCCCAGTATCTTTCTTTGTCTTTGCAGTGTCCCTCTTTGCTTGCAGTCTGGACTGGTTTTCCTGAGGCTATCTGACTTTGCTTTGTCCTTTTTTCTGCGGGTTGGGGCCACCCTTTCTTGGCTTTTTCTATGAGGGGTTAGCCTCACAACAATATTTTTTCCTCTATCCATCGAGGTGAGCCTTTAGTTTGTGGCCATAACTCAATTTGACCTCTATCCATCGACAATGGTTTTATCCTTTGTTCAACAAGGTTGATCTTCACCTACTAAAGAGTAAGTGGTAAAACTTCACCAATGGTATTCTATTGACTTCACCTACTAAAGTGTTGGTGGTAAGACTTTAATTATGGTATTGTCCTCCAACATCCGTGGTGTTGGTGTGGAGTCTAGTGAATAGAGACAAATATTATTCCACTATGACGAAGTCACTAGGCTAAAGCGTGTACAATTCTGTTTTTGAGAGAGTGAATCATGGAGGTATTATTCATGTTTTCAACAAATTCTCAAAGTTGTTCCATAATTTGATGGGGTCACTTTCGTCTTTACACAATATATTCCTACTTTAAGACGTCAGAATCATTAGCATTAGGCCTATCACCTTTTATAACAATCTGTGCAAAATCTAACCATATTTAAGAGTATTAAAATAGCTACTGATCTATGCAGAGTCTATAACAATAACTACTAATGTATTAAAATATTTATTATTTCTTAAAAAAAAAATCCTTAAACTAAAGTTATCCCATACAATATTTGTTATTTCTTAAAAAAAAATATATCCTTAAACTAGAATTATACCATACAATATTCTTTATCTTAAATAAAGATTGGTCCAATTT
>JZKD02S2287310.1:1165847-1175847 GCA_000966675.3 Picea glauca | reverse complement strand
TAGCATTGAGAAAAGGATTATTGGGGGATGGAAAGCTTATTATGGGCTTGAAAATAATTGTAAATCAGTTGATCTTTGGAGTTGGGATAAGAAGAAAATCCTCTTTGAGACTCTTTTTACACCTGTTATTCTTTATGAATGTGAATTCTGGGGCTATAGTATCTCTCGTGAATCCTAGAGAAAGATAGAGAAAATACAAAAGAATTTTGTAACCTATAATCTCAAAATTAAAGGAAATATGCCCTATCCCATCCTCCTTGTAGAAACAAGCCTCTCCCCCAAGTTAAACAACATGGAGGACAAGAGGCTACCTAAAATTGCTTCAAAATCAAGTCATAACCACCATTGAATCAAGCGAGGATGGCATAAAGATGCCCGTTCTTGGCTAAACTATTAGGGAATCATGTAAGAAACCATTTTGCAGAATAAAGATACTATTAAAAAAAATGTCAAATCAAAATTTAAGGAAAAAATGTGGTGTGATAAAGAGTTAGAGGAAAAAAGAAAATTAATGCATTATAAATATGTAATCAACCCTAATTTAGAATATTAAAATTATCTATCTGTTTTGCCAAGTGTAAAGAAAAAAATAAGCATTGCTAAGATAAGAACAAATTCTCACGAGCTCCATAGTGAAACTGGGCGTTGGTCAATCCATAAAACACCTTGGGATGAAAGAGTGTGTCACCTTTTTGAAACTAAGAAGGTTGAAGATGAAAAACACTTTCTCTTAGATTGTCCAACCTATACCCATATTAGATCTCATTTTCAAAATATTGATCACACTACCAACCTTCCTAACCTCTTAACTCAAAAAAAGTATGGTGATGTTGGAAAGCTTCTCTTAATGATTTTCAAGCACAGAAACAAAATTCTAAAGAATCACAAGTAATCACTTACTGTCCTAAGGTCCAATAGACCAATTAGGTCTTAGTGGACGTTAATCATCATCATCATCATCATCATATATAAACATATTTTTTCAAAATTTTAAATATATATATATGTGTGTGTGTGTGTGTGTGTGTTTTATATTAAAATAAGTGGAAAAAAAAAACTTATATTTACCTCTCGAGAATGCATTAAAATAATATGTTCTATATAGGTGAAAGATCGTAGTCTACTCGGACAATTTTATTGTATATTTCATTTTGTATACAACAAACATTTTCTTTCACCCAATATATCTTAAGCACAAATGCATCTTTTTATATGCAATGTTAACAAGAATTACAATATTTAACAAAAATAAAATATGCAATATTATTAGGTAATTTTTTTGTATTTTGTACACAACAATAATTTTTTCACCCAATATATCGAAGCACAAATGCATTTTTTTATATGCAATGTTAATAAGAATTACAATATATAAGAAGAATAAAATAGAGAATAGACATGTTTTAGTAAAATAAATAGAAACACATATAAGAAGAATGAAAATAGACAAATTATCATTTAGTAGTTACTTTCTATAAACAAATTGGCAACAACTTGATAGTAACCACTCGAATATCAATGACATTTGTTCTAGGAAACACATTCTACAAAAAAAAGGAATATGTAAAAATAAAACAAAGAATTATGCATGATCATAAACACATATATACAAAAATTAATAGTTCAAGTATCCAAGAAAAAAAATATCCGTAGATATAACAGAGGGAAGTAGATTAACATAGGCAAGATGAATATTCTCAAATTTCGAGAACAAATTTTGAAATTCAAATGTGGACAAAATCATTGCCTTTTGACTAACAAGACAAATGCCATCAAGTGACTCAAATTCATAGAGCTAAATTTATAACACAATATAGATGTTGTTATGATCCACCTCTTGTTGGTTCCCTATGTGGTCCTCCATTGCTTGAACCTTTGTATTCCCTTTCAAGGGTGATGTGATGGATGGAGGATGATATCCATAAAGTGCCATAAATGGGGACATTTTTGATGAAGTATGGAAGGATGTGTTGTACCACCATTTCGCCAAGGGAAACCACTTGACCCATTGTGTATGTTTATCGGATATAAAGCAACGAAGATATCCTTCTAGACATTTATTCACAATCTTAGTTTTCCCATTAGATTCAGGGTGGTAAGATGAGCTATGAGCTAATTGAATACCCAAACAAGAAAATAATTCAGTCCAAAAATTTCCCGTGAAAATTGGCTCTGTCACTTACAATAATGTTGGGGACTCCATGTAGATTTTGAAATGTTTCCATGAATGTTGTGGCTATTGTAATTGCTTTAAAAGGATGAGAAAGAGAGAAAAAATGGGCATACTTTATTAGTTGATCCACTACTACCATGATGACAGTATTTCCTTCAGATTTGGGTAAACCTGTAATAAAATCCTTTGAAACGTCTTCCCAACGTTGGCTTGGTATAGCTAATGGTTGCAGGAGACCTGAAGTTTTGATTGTATCTCCCTTATTCTCTTGGTAGACCAAACATTCATACACACACTTTTGAACATCATTTTAAGACCTTCCCAAAAAAAATCCTTCTTGATCCCGTGGTATGTTTTCAAGAATCATGAATGTCCCCCAAAAGGAGAAGTGTGCAATTCCAGAAGGACCTTCTGTTTGAGTTGGTAATTCTTATATAAATATAGGCGATCATGATACAATAATAAATCATTCTTCCATAAAAAATTATCTACAGAATTGGGGTCCTCATGTAGTTGTTGAATGATATTTCATACCTTTTGATCTTGCTTCCATTCTATCCTTTCTTCTTCCACCCAATCATATTACGAAATAGAAATAGCACATAGTGAGCCTTTTGTTTCTTCTTCTTTCCTGGAAAGGGCATCTGCCACAACATTATGTTTTCGTTTTTTGTAGATAATTTCAAAGTCATAACCCAACATATTTGTAACCCATTTTTGTTTCTCTTCTGAAGATAATCATTGCTCCATGATGTACTTCAAACTATCATGATTTATTTTTACTTTGAAGTGTCTTCCTATTAGGTAAGGGCACCATTTCTGAACAACATGTAGTATGAACAACTTTTTTTTTTCATAAATGGGTTTGACTCCATTTTTCCCTTTAATTTGGATACTTTCAAAGGTAAGGGGCCTTCCTTATTGCATTAAAATTTCACTAATTCCATGGCCTAAGGCATCACACTCCACAAAAAATGTTTTTGTAAAGTCAGGTGTGGCCAATACAAGAGTTGTACACATAGCCTCCTTAAGTTTTTCAAAATATTTGGTTGCTTCTTCGGTCCAAGAACATACTTCCTTCTTTAATAATGTTGTTAGAGGTGTTGCTATTTGACCATAGTTATTGACAAACTTGCGGTAATAACCTGTCAATCCTAAGAATCCTCTAAGTTTCTTCAAGGTTTTGGGAATTGCCATTCCCTCATAGATTTAATTTTGTCATGGTCCACTTTTACACCTTCATGAGATACAATATGACCCAAATATTCCACTTCTTGAACCCCAAAGATACACTTGGAAGGATTTGCATAAAGTAAATTTTCTCTTCCAATAGTTGTAATAATCTGTCAACATGTTGTACATGATATTCCCAAGATTTGTTGTAAATTATTATGTCATCTAAAAATACTAACACAAATTTTCTAAGGAAGGGCTTGAAAATAGAATTCTTCAAGATTTGAAATGTTGAAGGTGGATTAGTAAGTCCAAATGGCATAACCAAATATTCATAGTGACCTTCATGTGTTCTAAAAGATGTTTTAGGAATTTCTTCATGCCTCATGTTGATTTAATGATATCCCAAACAAAGATCCAACTTAGTAAATAATTTTGGTCCATGCAATTGATATAATAATTCATCAATGATGGGGATAAGAAACTTATATTTGATGGTCATTTTGTTAAGATGTCTATAATCTTGAAACATATGCCATGAACCATCCTTTTTTGTAACCAACACAACTAGTGAAGAGAAAGAACTTTGGATATGTTGAATGATGCCAGCCTCTAACATTTCCTGGATCATGCGCTCAATATCACTCTTCTATGCATATGGATACATGTAAGGCCTAATGTTAGGTGGTACACTTCCTGGTTGTAAATGAATAACATGGTCATGATCTCGAGCAGGAGGAAGACCCTTAGGCATTTCACCAAATACCTTGGAATTATTGTTGATAATTATTTGGAGATCTGATGGAGCAGGGGCTATAGATGTTTGAACATCAAGTGAGCACACTTGTGCAATTACACCCTAGTGTCTCTTTTTGAGTAATTTTTTCATACTATTAGAGATTATCATTTTAGAGGGTTTCCCTTGGATACCTCTAATCTCAATTTCCTTTCCATTTGAGGAAAATTTCATGAAAATATCTTGAAAATTAAAGGTCATTGTTCCCAATGATTGTAACCATTGGACCCCTAATAGAACATCGAAACCACTCATCTGGATGGAAATAATGGGGCTATCCAACAAATAATACCCCATGTTGAGCTTAATACTATGGCATTTCCTTGAACAATTTATGGTACCTCCATTTGCAATCATTAATTGAAATTTTGGTCTGGGATATACAAAGAAATTGAGATATTTTGCTATCTTGTAATTGATGAAATTATGGGTACTACCAGAATTAATCAATACAATTACCTTTTCCTTTTTTTATGTATTCTTGTATCTTGAGGGTTTGTGGAGTATTGATGCCAACCAATGAATGACAAGATATTGTTGGAGTAGAGTATTGATGCCAACCAATGAATGACAAGATATTGTTGGAGTAGTCTCTTCTATATCTGGAACTTGTGGTGGTTCCAATTCTCGATCTTCTTCATCTTCACAACCTATGTTGAATAATTTCTTCTCACTGCATTTATGCCCCTTACTATACTTGTTGTCACAATTGAAACATAGTCCTTTTTCTCTTCTTTCATCCATTTGTTAAGGTTTTAACCTTGTCGATCGAGATACACTTGTCTTATGAACCCAAAAATGATCTCTACTCCCTGTGTGTGCACCAATGGTAGACTTGTATGTAGCCTTATTCTTGGATTGAATATGATGAGCATATTCCATAGCTTCCATAACATTTTTAGGGTGTCTTAAGAAAATCTCATGTTTAATGTCCTCTTTTAATCCATCCATGTAATCTTTCAACAATTGTTCATCACTTATGCCATCCACCATGGAAAATTTTAGGGGTGAAATTTCTCCCATGGGAGAAATTTAGCCCCTTCAAAGTTTGGTAGGGAGAATTTTAAATATTAAAAAAAAACCATATTAATCCCCATTCACCCTCCCTTTATTTTAAAAAAAATATTAATTATATATTTATCCTCAATTTAGATGGAGACTAATTTCATTTTCACCTTGGAAAAATGGCAGTCGATCCTCCCTTTTGCCGGATTTCTGGGAGTAGCCATTGATCTTCCAGGGTTTTCACCCAATGTTTAAGGTTGCAAACCTGTATTTCCTCCCATTCGCCCCTGCCCCCAACTTGGTAATGGCCATTGTCCTTCTAGATTTTTCTCCCACAGTTTTAGATTTTTCATAGGGCCAAGGACCATGCTTTGCCTCAATTTTAGAATGGCCATTGGCCTTATGGATTTTTCTCCCACCGAATTTGATTTTTTATAGAGAATGCCTCTGATTTGGATTTTTTACATGAATTCTCTTGCTGGTTTTGGAAATGTTTTCTCCAATTTGATGGCAATTCACAATATTAATAGATCCAAGTGGTTCAAAACACCTTACCTAGCTTGAAATATGCTATGCCTAGCTTGAAATCTTCAGCCACGCCTAGCTTGAAATCTTCAAAGGCCAACTCGAAATTCTATTGTCAAAATATAGATGTATAAGTATCGAGTTCTTGTCATCTTCTCGGTTGCTATGTGTCAACATTTCTAGTTGTCAGCCTGCAACACCTTGATATCGGGTTAGTGGCTTCTAAGCCCTCTCTGTAACTTTTTTCATGACTGTGAATTTCACCATAGTATCCATGGTATGTTAACTTGTGAAACATGGCACTATGCTAGTGAAACTGTCTATGAGATCAATGATATGTATCTCAAAACTTATATCTCGATGTAATTTTATTGAATTTCTTAGAAATATGGATACGCTATTTCATGTTATACCCTACAGTCGTCAACCCCTAGACAATCATCCTATATTGTCAGTTCATAATCAAATTCTACTACTGCAAGAGAATTTGTTGACATAGTCATACCTACATTTGTTGTGCATGTAGTGAATTTGCTTGTTATGGTTGTTGAAGATAAAGCCTTGTCCCATATTTTAGATACTCCATCAGTTATCAAACTTGATACCACTATCAAGTATCGATCATCATGTCGACTCCATCTAATTGTAGAACTTATCTAGATCTCCCAAAGAGTAATTTCAACGAAAGAAACTGGACGAAAACTTATTAAAAGACTAGCAAATCCAAACCACTGTACATCAAATATGAAATTTTTTCTCATGTATATACTAGGTAAGGGTGAATAGTAAAATTACATCGAGATATAAGATTTGAGATACATATCATTGAAGTTCTGAAAGAAAGTAAATAAACATAGAGGTTCTATATGGCCTCTAGAGTCCAAAATGAATCATACATACTATAGTCTACAATCAAATAATAGATTCACAACATAGCATTCCCATAATCATTTGAGTTTATATCCACTACATTTAGTTCCCAAGAAGCACTTCAAACCAATGCATCAACACAAGAGAAACTTGAAATCAACCAAATAAGCACTCCAAATCACCAAAATAATCACTCTAAATCGGCTGAAGAAGCACTCCAAATCAGTAGAAGAAGCACTCCAAATCATCCCAAGAAGCACTTTGGAGTCTATACTACAACTCCAAAATTTTCATAAGCTCACAAATGCTAAATGAGAAAGGTGGCACGAAAATAGGGGTTTGGGGGAGGTGATGGGGGCATCTATAAATAAGGCATGATTAGGGTTTAGGAGGGGTTAGGCACTTGTTTTCTATATTTTTTCATTTTGGGGGGAGACCTTTACTAGTATAGAACCGACTGGTTTTGATTGATTCTGTATAGAACTGGCTTGTTCTGGGTCCAAGAATCCAAACCGACAAGTTCAAGAACTAGTCCAAAATGTCATGTAACACTATAATTATATGGCTAATAATGTCATGTGGACATGGTGGAAACTAATGGAAACCCACACACAAACCAGAAGTTTGTATATAACTTTTTCTTTCTAGATTAGCAGCTTGTCCCTATGGGCATACCCTTTGGAGGTGAGATTGATTGTCATCCTTGTTGTGCATTGAGTAGGATCCTCTTTTATGGGATTTTGGTTTAGTCAACCTATGAGATATGAAACTTTTGTTTTTCAACATAACATTGTAGAGGTGAAAGTGGTATTGTTATCTATTATGAACTCTACTACATAACATCACATGCTTGGTGCAACGAGCCTTCAAAACATGATTTGAAAATCCATAGGAAGGAACTAAAAATAATGTTGTGCCATCATTTAGAAAAATATTTGGTGAACATATCTAAGATTGTTCCTGTAGAGAAATTCATTACTTCAATAAATTCGATATCAATGTTTTTACCTATTGATTGCAAACAAGAGTTCCACCTTATACCAAACCATTGGAGATAAATCCTTGTCCCGGATTTTAGATACTCCATCATTTATCAAACTTGAGACCACTATCAAGTATCAATAATCATGTCGACTCCATCTACTTGTAGAATTTATCTAGATCTCCCAAAGAGTAATGTCAACGACAGAAAATGGACCAAAACTTATCAAAAGACTGGCAAATCCAAACCATTGTACATCAAATATGCAAATTTTTCTCATGGATATACCAGGTAAGGGTGAATAGTAAAATTACATTGAGATATAAATTGTGAGATACATATCATTGAAGTTCTGAAAGAAAGTAAATAAACATAGAGGTTCTAAATGGCCTCTAGAGTCCAAAATCAATCATACATACTATAGTCTACAATCAAATCACATATTCACAACATAGCATTCCCATAATCATCTGAGTTTAGATCCACTACATTAAGTTCCCAAGAATCGCTTCAAATCAATGCATCAACACAAGAACAACTTGAAATCAACCAAAAGAAGAACTCTAAATTAACTGAAGAAGCACTCCAAATCAGCAGAAGAAGCACTCCAAATCAGCCCAAGAAGCACTATGGAGTCTGCTACAACTCCAAAATTTTCATAAGCTCACAAATGCTCAATGAGAAAGGTGGCAGGAAAATAGGGGTTTGGGAGAGGTGATGGGGGCATACATAAATAAGGAATGATTAGGGTTTAGGAGGGGTTAGGCACTTGTTTTCTTTATTTTTTCATTTTTTTGGGAGACATGTACTGGTACAAAATCGACTGGTTTTGATTGATTCTATATAGAACTAGCCTATTCTAAGTCCAAGACTCCAAACCAACAAGTTCAAGAACCAGTCCAAAATGTCATGTAACACTATAATAATATTGCTAATAATGTCATGTGGATATGGTGGAAACTAATGACAACCCACACACAAACCAAAAGTTTGTATATAACTTGTGCTTTCTAGATTAGCAGCTTGTCCCTATGTTCATACCCTTTGGAGGTGAGAGTTATTGTCATCCTTGTTGTGCATTGAGTAGGATACTCTTTTATGGGTTTTTGGTTTAGTCAACCTATGAGATATGAAACTGTTGTTTTTCAACATAACATTGTAGAGGTGAGAGTGATATTGTTATCTATGATGAACTCTACTACATAAAATCACACACTTGGTGAAACGAGCCTTCAAAACGTGATTTGAAAATTTAGAGGAAGGTACTAAAAATAATGTTGTGTAGTGATACCTCTCTTTCAAGATTACTTTGATGGACACCAATATCAATATAGATAAGTCTGGTATGATGTCCAAACAATGCCCAAATTCCCAGCACCAATTATTTTGAACTCTGATCGAATGTATCATTCCAGACAAGTGTCTTTTCCAATTGCATTGAAAAGTGTAGACTGCAGCAACAATGAGCATTAGTGAGGGGGACTTCATCATCACATATTGCATCCAGCTTGGTTTCATTAAGAAAAATACTGAATTTTCCATCTCTTCATCAAGGCTATCAACTTTGAGGAATCATACAAGGAATACATATGAAGTTGGGACTGTGAGATGGAACTTTAGTTTGTTGAGAATTTCTTTCTCCATAACCAATACATGTTTCCTCTCAAATTTATTTTTAAGTCTCTAGCATCAACCCGAACCTATAATGCACCCCAATTAACCAATTTATTAGGACTACTTTCATTTGACATTAATCTCTTGCTACCTAGGCTTATAATCTGGCAAGCATATCATTTGTTTTGTTCTATGATAGAACTTATATATATCCTCAACATACTCAACCAACACCAATTGGTTATTTCTATGATGTCAAACTCATTGACGTCACTATCATCCTTGTCACTACTACTAAATTGCTTTGCCTTGCATAATTTCATAGCATCATATATTTCAATCCATGTAGTCACTGAACCTCTCGAGAACCCAAGACAATCTTCTGTCTGCGAAGCACATTGGTGACACCCAGGTCCTCCAATCCGGGCCTTGTTAGGGCTTATTATTTCTTAAGTGAATGTACTGATATCACGAGTCATTATAGATGAGATACCTTGATCGATATATTTGGAGGCGTAACATCCAGACCTTGCATATTTATCTTGTGAAGTGCATATCCAAGGTCAGCTATTGTGTTCCTTTGTTGTATCAAAAGCATCACCTAGTCTCTGTCTTTAGCTAGTCACATTTCAAACATCTTGACTCCATAAACAGTTCGTTGGGACTCAATACTATCATTTCACCATTACTAGTGGATACCACAGTTTAGGCCTCATTTGAAGATATCTGGAGCCAAGACTTGGAACCTGAGTTCCCTGTTGCTCTGAATGTCAAATTTTGTTTTTTTACTTCGACAAGGTAGAAAATTTTTCTGAGATATCCCTATGCAAACTAAGGGGTAACACCTATCATGTCTCTGACT
>JZKD02S2287310.1:1120210-1165797 GCA_000966675.3 Picea glauca | reverse complement strand
CCTCCAATCCGGGCCTTGTTAGGGTTTATTATTTCTTAAGTGAATGTACTGATATCACGAGTCATTATAGATGAGATACCTTGATCGATATATTTGGAGGAGTAACATCCAGACCTTGCATATTTATCTTGTGAAGTGCATATCCAAGGTCAGCTATTGTGTTCCTTTGTTGTATCAAAAGCATCACCTAGTCTCTCACTTTAGCTAGTAACATTGCAAACATCTTGACTCCATAAACATTTCGTTGGGACTCAATATTATCATTTCACCATTACTTGTGGATACCAAAGTTTATGCCTCATTGGAAGATATCTGGAGCCAAGACTTGGAACATGAGTTCCCTGTTGCTCTGAATGTCAAATTTTGTTTTTTTACTTCGACAAGGTAGAAAATTTTTCTGAGATATCCCTATGCAAACTAAGGGGTAACACCTATCATGTCTCTGACTCTGGCGCTTTCCTTTTTTCTGTTACCACATGAGATCCACGTGTTGACACATGAGATTGTATAATGATGGAAAATTTAATGAAAACATGGGTTCCTTTTCTAACTGCTTCTCAGACTCATCATGTCAATTTTGTTAATTACATGCCTCACAATGTTCTCAATTAGATTACTACTTGCTATCATATTCTGAGTTGAATGAATTTGTTATACATTTTTTCTAAATTGTTATGTACCTTATCATTCTTCTTGGAAAATTTTCCTTACAAAAAATGTGAACTTGCTTGTCCAGTTATAGGAGGCAATGGAGGGAAGATATCCATAGATATAGAAGTCTGTTCCATTTGTCCAGTTGAGTAGTGACTAGACTCCCAATCTTTAGTTACAACAAGAGATGAAAAGCTTATGATAAATTATGCGTAGTAAGCTTTTCCTATTTTCCAGACCCTCATTCATTCAACAATTTTGGAAATAAAGTAGTAAGCTCTAAGTTATTTCAACAAAAATCTAATTTTATCCTTTTGAACACATCGAAGCTAAGAGGGTTCATATTTCTACCTTTTGGTGCCAACTAAATTTTATCTTTCTTGATTTCCTTTGTCTATAATGTGAAGAGCTCTCGAACTTAATTCAAAGGAATAAATCACCTCAGTAAATCTATATCCCTTCTAATGCATTGTTTATTGAAAGTAGTCTTTGGTTTCATCATTATGAATACTATGGAAGTATGGATATGAGGTTTCATCATATAAGCCCGCTACCAAATTGTATGAAATTTAGATCTAAAACCTATGAAGTTTTGGATAGTGACTTGTATGTATGATGCCATGAGGCCATCTGAACTTTGACTTGGATTTATGGTGTTGTAGCATTTACCACCTAACAAGGGTGTGCCTAAATTTATAAGGAATGAATGGAATTTCATTATTGCATCCTTGTAATTATGCTCATTTACTTTGATTAGGGAGTATCTATATTTATGATTATTGTCCCCATGTTAATGATTACTATAACTGCATCTACAAGTTTTATGATGGTTCCCTTGGTGATTTGTGGTGGAAATTGAGGGCTAGGGAATGCCTTATCTAAGAGGAAGACATCCTAAGTAATCAACAAAAATACATACTGGAGTTAGGGTGAAGTTGTCATGGTGACAATGTTAGATGATCAATATTTGATGCCATGCATACTTATTGTAGTAGTGAAGGCCATCTTAGTGAAATGAATTAGTGTAGATATATTTAGGGGAAAAGTGCCTTTGTGGTGAGTGCCATAGTGAAGCATGGTAGGCATAGAGATTCATGGTGAAAAGCACCTTATGGATATTGTCTTGGTGGTTGAACAATGACCTTCCACTAGCACCACGACTCATAGAATTGGATGGGAAAAGCATGGGGTGACCCACCAATGAGCAATATGGTAACCACAACAAAGTCATTTTAAAAATGCTACATGCAATAATGGAACAACAGGAAAATGAAGTGAAGTGGTTTTTTTGCAATGGCATGCATGGGATGTAGGTGTGCCAAGGCATGGCGTCATCTTAACAAGATAGAAAATGTGAAAATAAGTTAAACATTTCTATTGGGTAAGAAGGGTTTTGTTCACAACATGACTTTTCTTAGATGAGTTGGAACTTAGTCAACCCAACAATAGTTTAAGGCGTTGTTTGGGGGGTGCATGGTTTATGGCAGTTGGGCACTGCACATTTTATGGTTCTTGAGGGTTACTTGAAGTGCATTGGGCACTTAGAGTATCACGATTCATGTACAATCCATTGAGGATGTGTCCTAACGAGGTCTGTTATAGGATAAATAGGTATATGCAGACACTACCAGATCTCCCTAGATCCACCTAGATCTAGAAAAAAACAGGACATGACATGACGCTTTCCCCAAGTTATAATCATTGAATTTGTCATTGAAGAAGGAATAAGTGACATACCTTTAGATATCACTTCCTTATGTCTTTTTTGTCCCTGAATCTCTTTGGTAGACTTGTGATATCAGATCTACAATGACACAAATCGACCAAGGTGAAAGCAACAATAATACATTCAATGAACACCTAAACATGTGATCAAGGAGTCATGTAATAAAATAAAAGTGATTTTATGGGAAAGGGACATGCCATTGTATTATATTAAATGAAAGTAGAAGATACAACTATATTGCCTTTATGTTGCAAGCTTCCTTTCGGTGGTCCTTTGTTCCAACACACACACTTTCTCCAAACTTTCATGAAGAAGATCCGCTATGGCTTGATGGACAAATGGAGGCCTCAAGCACCAATTCAAACATGATTCCTCACACAATTATAAACCTATTCTTTCATCAATTCTCTATTCAATCTTTCTTAACCTCTTCCTTGAGAAACCTTGCATTATATAGGAGAAGCAGAGATGGTTAAAGGGATGAGGATGATCCCATTAATCTGAGAAGTCAGTAGGATTCCAACCATGCGAATGCCAACTCATTTTCTAGAAGATCCCCTTCTAGAGCCTTCGTAACCTCTTCTTCCTTTTTATCTTTGAAATAGGTTCGCACCCTAATTATAGAGAAAACTGTGAACCCCTCACAATACAAGTATAGAGCAGCCTGCAAGAATCAGGGTTTTCTCACCCTACAATATATGCAGCTTGCAAACTCATCTTAAAAATATGTTTTGTAGAAGAAGACAACAATCACTTTTCTCAGGAAAAAGATCCTTATGAGAGCCTGAACACATAACTATAGAGACATCACCAGAGTGACCAAAATAATGTGTAACAGAATTCCCCCGGTCGAGTGCCCATGAAAGATGGCACACTTACATGGTTTTGGGGCATCCCTTCCAAGACCATGGCATATTTTGAGGAGGTGGATGCAAATACCTAATAGATGATGGAGGAGTGTAGGATTGCGGGTCCACTTAAAATTGGAGGGTAAGACAAGTCACCCCAGATTAGGGGAAAGAGTTAATACATCACTCATATATAAGGAAATTACGAGTTGGGTGGAAAGAATTCAATACTAGACAAACATAAAATTGGAGGGTGAGACAAGTCACCCCAGATTAGGGGAAAGAGTTAATACATCACTCATATATAAGGAAATTACAAGTTGGGTGGAAAGCATTCAATACTAGACAAACGTAACAACTTGGAGAATACTAAGACATAGGGAGCAACTTGGTAAAACCCAAGATACAGTTTTATGCTTTTAAGGAAAGCAAGTGTGAGTTTGGTATGATGACTTGGATAGTTGTTTTATAAGTGTTGAATAACAAGGTACTACATGAGGTAGATTTGCGAGTTGTGGTTAGGGTATGTAGGTTTACTTGTATTGAAGCAAGAAGGGTGTTCTTGGGTCTTTTGCATCTATGTTAAGGTTGTAGTGGTTGATTGAACCTTCCCTATGTACCTCGTTGTAAACATTCTTCTTAACAAAGTTAAGAAACTTATATTAAGTGTTTCCCTAACAAGTGTGTTGTGGTTTCTTTATGGAAAAAACTTTATGTTCCTTTTGATGTTCATGAAATGGTTGTGTTGAATTTATTGAGATATTTAAAAAAAAATGGTTGGACATTTCCTCATAATGTTGGTTTTGTTGTAAAAACTACTAACTTAATTTAGGCATTGGGTTGGTTCATGTCTGATGTGTTAGGAATAGTTAGGTTGTAAGTAAGCCTAGGTTGATATCATCACTAGGTTTGAGGCAAGTTAGTGTCACACACCCTAAGACCGACCAAAATGAAAAGTTTGGAGGAATTCTCTAGGTGACATAGTGGATGTTACAACATCTTGTACTTATTTAGATGAATTTTTGGTTATAATTCAACATTCAATATGGCCCTCCCTTATCAAAGTTGAATCAACAAGGGTTACACTATACATATGTTAACTCTTATGGTGAGCCAATGTTCTCATCTTTAGTTTGAATATTTTTGGTCTAAGATAAATATTTTCTACAATGTTGTACCATCGAATCTAAAGTATGGATGTGGCATTTGGTGTACTAGACTTCAAAAAATAGAATGATCCCATTATGAAAGAGATATTTTTCCATGTACTCGAAACACATTAGATGAAAGAGATTAATGCTTCATGCAATTAATTTTCCAAAGTCCAAGGTTTACCTTTTTTTTATAGATCCTTTCACATTATTACTTTCATGTAGTGGCTTCATTGCTTAACCAATTTTAGTCTTATCAAGTACAGTCACCCATTTCTTGTGCTTTAGTTTTGCATGCATCTGGGAAAATAGGGCTGCCAATGCTCTTGGTATAGATAGTTTATGTCTCTTTTACATTGATGGCCACTTTGCTTTGTGATATGATGGTAAGAAGAAATTGAGATACTCCATATAGGGTTGTGATATGAAACCCCAATTTTATTAGTTTTCAAAGAAGGAAAATCCATGACTGGTTCCGAAGAGAAATCTTCAGCTTTTCTTCGAATCATATAACAATATGCAATCTACAGTTGTTGGTAATAGCTCAAGATTTGGAAACCAAATTCTAGGAGGAATTTCTTTAAGAAAAGATTCTCCTCTGATAATTCTTTTGACTTGAGATGATTAATTAGTATAAAAAAATTTCCATGAAGAAAAACATCTTCTCTATGTAAATTTTTGAAATACAAAGAATATTGAAGTTTTTGTCGTTCCTTTGACAAACTTAGAATATTGTAAAAAGGTAAATATGAATAGTGTCTAGAATTTATGCCAAGCAATAACATTGTTGGGTTATGACATATTTGGCATCAAATTGTAGCATTAATTTTGAAATACTGTAATATTTATTCAACTTTGATCTACACCAATATAACTTGGAAAAACATAATGCTACACAATGGGCAGTGACCCAGCCTTTAGGAAAGTCAATGATAGATCCTTTTGGGAGGTCATTGACCCTTTTATAGCATCAAATGGTCAGCAATAATCCCAAGGAACTAGAATAAGTGAAAGGTTTCTCAGGGGATAGTGAGGACACTCTCATTTTTCCATTGGAAATTTCTGTATTTTTTTGACAGATTTTGAAAGAGGCTTTGCACAACAATTAGATGAGGAAATTGAGGCTTTAGGTGAGGTCGTTGGAGAATATTCCAAGGCATTTTATCACTAGTTATGAAATGGATAATGAGAGTATATGGTAATAGCTCAAGCTTTGGCAACCAAATTCTAGGAGGACTTTCTTTAAGCAAGGTTTATCCTCTGATAATTCTTTTGACTTGAGACGATTAATTAGTATGAAAAGGTTTCCATGAAACAAAATATATTCTCTATATAAATGTTTGAAATACAAAGAACATTGAAGTTTATGTTGTTCTTTTGACAGACTCAGAATATTGTAAAAAGGTAAATATGAATATTGTCTGGACTTTAAGCCAAACAATAACACTGTTGGGTTGCTGTGACATATTTGGCATCAAATTGTAGCATTGATTTTGAAAGACTGTAATATTTATTCAACTCTGACTTGCACCAATATAACTTGGAAAACCATAATGGTACACAGTGGATAGTGAGCCAGCCTTCAAGACAGTCAATGATAGCTCCTTTTGGGAGGTCATTGACCATTTTCTAGCATCAAATGGTCAACAAGAAGCCCAAGGAACTAGAAGAATTGAAATGTTTCTTAGGGGATAGTGAGGGCACTGCCCTTTTCTCACTGTAAATTTTTGTAGTTTTTTGACAGATTTTGAAAGAGGATTTGGACAGTTGTCAGTAAGCACATGAGGAAATTGAGGCTTTAGTTGAGGTCGTTAGAGGATCTTCCAAGGCGTTTGGTCACTAGTTATGCGATGGATAATGAATGCACCAGAACATTTGGCATGGGAAAAGGTTATACCATCCCTGTAAACATGTTTTTCTTTTACGATTTGGATAGTCAAACAAAACATTTGAATAGTCATGTAAAGGATTCATGCAACTAATGTTATGGAGAGTTTCATGTAACTAATAAAGAGGTATGCTTATTGGTGATTGTATCACATGGAAACAATAGCTTTCTATATGATTCAGGATCATTTATCTCTTCATTAATTTTCTGCAACTCAATTTAGGAGTTGGTATGTAGTAAGATCCAAGTGACAAACATTGCATGTGTTACTCTTAATGGACTTAAAATGGGTAATAAGACTTTGACTGTGCATTGTGCTACTGTCATGTATAGATATGCATGATGGAATAACAACCCTCAATTAATCTACATCCCTTATGGTTCATACTTAATTATGGCATTCTAACTAAGACTATCTCTTTTTCTAAGGCTTAATCTATGCCCAACATTTATTACAAATTTATGTGTCCCTTAACTTTTTTATAAGACAATAAAAATATAAGGGATAAAAAAGACCTATGCTCCTTGGAAAGGGGTCCTTTTTTGGTACAAATGGATGATTAGAGAGGAAGTCATGCATGGAATGTGACCTATCAATATTCTTATACTTTTGGAGTTATTGATGGATAGAATCATTTGCACTCCTATTTAAGAACATCCTATGATGAACTTTTTTGAAGGGTCCTTTCATAATCGACGAATCAGTAATAAAGAATCCATAATAGAAGTGGTAGAGAAAATATTAATATCTCCCGAGCTTGACAGAAGTGGTGGTCATGATCAACACATGAACTCTATGGTGTAATATCATCAAAACTAATAGATGGATATGCAAGAGTGTACAGTGAGAACCTTTACAAACACAACCCCTAATGCTTGCAACATTATCCAAAGGATGGATGAATTATGTTTATTTTCCCAAATATGTAAAATGAGTATATTACAATTTAATGAACACATTTTCCTATTATTATATATGGTTTTATACTTTATCAAAAAAATTGCCAAGACTTTACAAGGTTTTATAATTCAATGAAAGATTCGCCAATATTTTACAAGATTTTATAACTCAGTGAAAGATTCACCAATATTTTACAAGATTATATAATTGACTAAAAGATTCGCCAAAAAATTATATATACTTTTTATATTATTGATAAAATAGCCTTCAATGTTTCCTATGTATCATGGGGATTCACCCATTTATTATACATATAAATTTAGGGGGGGTTCTTAAAATCACCCCTGTCATACACCCTTGTGGCTAATACCTAAAATTATGAATTATGATCTTCAATATACCCTAAGTGCTTGATTCTTGTCAATTAATTGAAGTGTAACATCCCAGTTCTAACCCTTATAAACTATAATGTATTATGTAAATATGACTTAGGATGGTGAGCTAGTAAAGTTGAAAAGGGGCTAGAGTGCCTAGGAAATGTAACACTTCCTATACATTAATAAAATACACCACTGGCTGCAAGACCGACAAGGAAGAAAAAGATAGGGGGCTATGATTCCACGAGAGAGGGGGCTTGAGCGGCTAAGTCTTGTTATTATTGTTTTATTTACCCATAATTGATTTTATGGAGAAGAGGGGGTTACATGATCTTCTTGGGAGGGAGGCCATGTGTCTCTTGTATTCATGTAATTATTTATACATTCCTTGGGGGTTGTTTTGGGGTCGTTCTTCCCTTGGTTTGTTCTCTTCTCACTGGTTCACTTATTCTTCTTCCTCTTCACTCACTAATGCTAGTTCGTCTGCTCTTGGGTTGAGCATGGAAATGAATGGAAAGAAGAGGAGAGTCATCGTTGAATGGCTATAATGATTTACTGATCATTCCATGAGGGAATGGATGTCTGTGTGCATGAACTTGATGGTAGTTCGGATGGAACTGTCTGTTGAAATATTGTGACTGCAAAGAGTATTCTATTTATTATTGATGTATTATTCATTAGATCAATCCCCTTTTGTGGATTGATCATGTTGGGTATTGTAAATGAACAAATCCACTTTTGTGGATTGGTCAAACCCTAATTTTAATGGGCTAAATGAAAAGTCATCCCCAGAATATATTAAAGTGATTATAACCACCCAGAATGAGAAGTCAGCCCAGCCAGTGAAAAGAAACCCCAGTTCACACGTGCCAGCGGATTCGTCAAACCCTAATTGTAATGGGGTAAATGAAAAGTCGGCCCCATAATATATTAAAGTGGTTATAACCACCCATAATATATTAAAGTGGTTATAACCACCCAGAATGATAAGTCGGCCCAGCCAGTGAAAAGAAACCCTAGTTCACATGTGCCAGATTGTATAAATAAGAGAGGCTAGCACCTCATTTTTTCACACACTCACTTGATGATCAGAGAGAAAGTCTGGAGCTGCAGTTGGAGAAGAAGAGAGAGAGACAGGCACATTCTTGGGAGAGGAATTTATGTATTTGTTTGAGTTATCTATTGGCATTGTATTGGCTATCTATATTAAGGAAGGTTTTTGTTGGGTTTTCTCCCCCATGAGGGTTTCCCAGGATAAATGATGTGTCTCTTGTGATTGTGTATTTCTTAGTGATCCTATCTATGCTATGGTTATCTAATGAAATAAAAGAAACCTAATAATATCTTAAACCTTAACATGGTATCATAGCTAAGCTGAAGAGAGCATCTTTCATAAGAGAAAGAGAAAAATGTCACTGTTGTTGTACATGCAAATTAGGGATTTTTATTGAAGAAGATTTTCAGCCTCAAAACCATATAGAAAAGTGTGCCCTAACCCAAGGAGTTCTTTGGCACCTTCAATGCACCTTTTCAGTGGGTAGATCCCTCGAAAGTGAAACCCTATTTTTCACCGATACCAGAAAACCAGAAAAACAGAAGTACCAGAAGTACCAGAAAACTAGAAGCACCCGTCCATAAATTCATTGGTCAAGTTTGAGGGGGTAAAATTTGGATTTTCAGAAATCTGACTGCACCAGCTTACTCGCCTTAGCTCAGTGCATCTATCCCATGGATCAGAAATTCAAAATTTGAAGTTTGAAAAATTAGGGTTTCCTCATAAAACCCTAAGTCGCAGTTGCAGTCTCAAAATTAGTTGCAGTATCAATTGCAGTACTAGTTGAGTATCATCCATAGTACCATTTGTAAACACCCTTGAAATTTTTAAGAGTTGGTGATTATTGTCGTTTCTACCAGATGGTGCCACTACCTGCAAATGTTATCAGAGGTATGTACTCACATATGTTTAAATTGTTAAGCATTAAAGGGTATTTGCAGGAGAATGGATCTCTTGCCATAGATCCAGAAGGATCTCAAGATCCAACACATCCAAAAGAATAATGCAACTCAGGTTTGATTATTCTGATATACATCTATTTGTCATGACAATGTTGCATGTTGAAGCTATGACCATCATACTAACCTGTGGTCAAAATATTAGATGGATTAAAGTAGAGATCGTAGAGTTTATTTTCTAACCCAATATTATATCAAGATAGCATATTTTCCTAGTACAGAAGACAGGTTGAAGAAAGCACTTGTCATCTTGAGTGAAGGAGACTTGGAAGAAAAGAAACACACTCATTCTTGAGAACAAAACTCCAGGTTCCAGGTTTGAATGATTAAGTTGCTAAGATTCAAAACGTGCAAGTGTCAAGAAAACACTATAGTGCTTGGTAGCATGTGAGCATATTGAGATAAATACTTAATGTATTTATTTGCATGATCCAACTAACATCTCCTCTAGGAGAAACCTCTTGTGTTAGTTCCAGGTTGCCATGGAGGAATGTTTGAACACAACACTATAAGAGTGTTGACCTCATTTTGTATTGTATTTCTTACTCTTGATCTTTACCTCAGATAGGTCACAAGTAATATCTCTAAAGAAGCTATTTTGATGATTGTTCATGCTATTGCTTTATCTACTATTATCAAAAGAGTATTATTCTTGCTTGTTGTTTTGTTGACCTTGTTTCAGGTCACAGGTGATAAATCTGAGGAAGCTATAGTGAAGGTTGTTGAAAGCAACATATTATATGAGACATGAATCAGACTATGTACATGACCATATACACTCATGTACCAAAGGAGATGAAGAAGAAGCTATCTCTTGATATTCAGAGTATCTCATATGAAGATTGATTGTAAGGAGCATAAGGCTCCAAATATGACCAAACATTAGAACGTGAAGCAGAACACGTTTGAAGCCTGACTTTGTCTTTCACATCTAGACTTGGTATTCAACACCAAGTATACCTTGTAAGAGATGATGAAGTCCTTATAGACTCAGAAGAAATTGAGAGTAAGCCCGATCTCAGAAAGTATCATATGAAGAGTCAACTTCCATGACTGGGAGACAGATACTGTGAGAAGACTAGATCGTAGCTTCAAAAACTTCTAGGAGATATGAAATATCCTAGGAAGATTCCCTTGTTTCAGTTACAAAGAAGGAAGCCAGTCAAAAAGACTAGGATATGGATTCTTCCATGAGAAGAGAAGTCAGTATTGACTTCCAATATTCATCTATACAGATCAAACATGTTGCATATATACAAAGCCTGATGTATGTCTAGAGGATTCTCCCAACAAAAGGGATAAGACTATGATGAGACACTTAGTGAATAAATAGTTCCAGTATTTATGAAGACAACTAGAACAACCATGATTCATATATAGTATGAGATGTAGGGGGAGAAATCCCCATATCTAAAATTGAGTGGCAGTTGGTGCAGTACATTATTTTTGTCATGGAGACATGACTACAATGAAAGATAGAGTTACCTCCATGAAAGAAGAAGACCCATCTTCAGTATCAGTTATTGAGCTACCCTCGGTTTCAGATGAAGTTGTTTCCATTATAGAAGAAGAGGAGTTACTCTCAGATTTTAGCAGCCACACTGAGGATGAAGCAATCATTCTCAGTTGTAGAGCAGGTGCAGGTGCAGAGTCCCAGTTCCAAAAGGAACAGTTGTAGAGAGAGTAGAGGACATACTCCCAGACAGTGAGACAGATAAGTGCTTTGCAGAAAGCACATAGATCGAGCACATGATTGTGTAGATTGATTTGCAGTTGAGCAAGTGCACCAGATTGGTACAATGTAATGATAAATGATTTGAATATTGAAGATAGAAAGACTCATGTCTGCCAGTTGAGGAAGGATCTATACGTGTTGAATAAATATCCTAGAGCTTGATATTGCAGAGGATAGACAGTTTTTTGACGATCTTGGGATTTACCAAGAGTAAAGCTCATTCTAACCCCTACCTCAAGGTTATGAATAATGAGTCAGTGATAT
Source organism: Picea glauca (assembly GCA_000966675.3). Lineage (NCBI taxonomy): Eukaryota > Viridiplantae > Streptophyta > Pinopsida > Pinales > Pinaceae > Picea > Picea glauca. The sequence continues at coordinate 1,154,243 of JZKD02S2287310.1, read as the reverse complement.
TGTAGTTGTATGTGGATGACTTATTCTTAACTAGAGAAGAAAATCTCATCACCGAATGTAAGAAGAAGCTCGCTTCAAAATTTGAGATGAAATACCTTAGATTAATGCATTATTTCTTAGGTCTTGAGGTATGGCAGAGCCCAGAGAGAATCTTCCTTAACCAAGGGAAGTATGTAGTTGAAATCTTGAAGAGATTTGATATGTTGGAGTGTAATTCCATGAATACACCCATGGAAACGAAGCTGAATCTTCTTGTCGACACTTCGTCAGAATTGATTGATGCCACGTTGTATAGACAGATCATTGGATCGTTGATGTATCTGAGGAACATCAAACCAGATATCTATTTTTCCACGAACACCTTGAGTCAGTTTCCTGTAGAACCCATACATGTTCACCTAGTTGTTGCAAAGCATGTGATGAGGTACCTTAAGGGTACATTAGATTACGGTATCAATTATGATGGAGATTAGAATTTCACACTATGTGGGTACACTGATTCAGATTGGGCTGGAAGTGTCTCTGACAGGAAGAGCACTTCAGGATGTTGTTTCAGTTTGGGATCAACCATGATCTCATGGAAGAGTAGGAAGCAATCAAGCATTGCTCTTAGTACAACGAAAGAAGAATACATTGTTGCATGGTTTGTCACTTGTGAAGCCGTATGGCTTCCTAAGTTGTTGACTGGTTTATTCAACCTAGAGAAGGAATAAACCACGATCCTATGTGATAACCAGAGCTATATAAAGATAACAAATAACCCTATGTTCCATGACAAGTCAAAACACATAGAGATCCAATATCATTACATTCATGACATGGTGCAGAGAGGAGCCATAAATATCCAATATGTTAGCACAGATGAACATGTTGTTGATGTGTTGACCAAGCCTCTATCTTGTGTAAAGTTTGAGCACTTTTGAGATAAGCTTGGTATATTCCGAAAGGACCTCCCTCGATAGGGGGAGTAGTGTTGTGTCGAGATGTCATCCTAGTGTTGTGCTTCTAGCTTAATTTTTGTGTCGAGATGCTAGCCTAGTGATGTGATTCCATCTTAATTGTTGTTTCGAGATGCCATCCTAGTGTTGTGCTTCCAGCTTAATTGTTGTGTCAAGATGCTAGCCTAGTATTGTGCTTCCAGCTTAATTGTTGTGTCGAGATGCCAGCCTAGTGTTGTGCTTCCATCTTAATTGTTGTGTTGAGATGCCAACTGAGTGTTGTGCTTCCAGCTTAATTGTTGTGTTGAGATTCCAACTTAATTGTTGTGTTATGATTCAAGATTAATTGTTGTGTTGAGATTCCAACTTAATTGTTGTGTTGAGATTCCAGCTTAATTGTTGATGCCAGCTTAATTGTTGTGTTGAGATTCCATCTTAATTGTTGATGCCATCTTAATTGTTGTGTTGATATTCTAGCTTAATTGTTGATGCCAACTTAATTTTCGTGTTGAGATTCCAACTTAATTGTTGTGTTGTGATTCTAGCTTAATTGTTGTGTTGAGATTCCAACTTAATTGTTGTGATGCCAGCCTCGTGCTGATGACATGCCAAACTCATGCTATCTTGATGTGCCAGCCTCGTACTGTGATGATGTGCCAACTTAAGTGTTGTTATGCCAACCTCGTGTTGATGACATGCCAACCTTGTGCTGTGATGATGTTACAGCCTTGTTCTATGATGATGTGTTGCCAACTTCGTGCTGTGATGCCAACCTCATGTTGAAGACTCTCAGCCTAGTGCTGATGTTGATGATGCTCCAACCTTTGTGTTGTGATGTTGTTGTTGTTGATGATGCTCCAACCTTTGTGCTATGATATTGTTTCTTTTGATGTTGTATCAGCCTTGTGTTGTTATTGATGATGATTATGTATTAGTGTTATACTAATCCATGTTGATGCAGTTTATGATGATGATGCCACTTCAGCTTCTTGTTGAAGATGATGATGATGATTACACTTCAGCTTCTTGCTAAAGATGATGATGATGATGCCACTTCAGCTCCTTGTTGAAGATGATTATGATGATGATGATGTCATTTCATCTTTCATGCCGAAGATGATGATGTTACTTTAGCCTCATGCTGAAGATGATGATGATATTACCTTAGCCTCATGCCGATGAGGATGATGATGTCATTCCATCTCTCTATTGTGAATGATAATATTGATGATGAGAAAAACTTCCAATGATTTATAGATATGCCAGTCAATGTTCCAAGATGTTGTTGATGATGTTTCCCTCTCTCTCATCTGATGTTGTTGTAGAATACCCTTCTTGTTAAGGGGGAGTGTTGAAATATTGTAACTACAAAGAGTATTCTAATTATTATTGATGTATTATTCATTAGATCAATCCCCATTTGTGGATTTATCATGTTGGGTATTGTAGATCACCAAATCCCCTTTTGAAAATTGGTCAAACCCTAATTGTAATGGGCTAAATGAAAATTTGGCCCCAGAATATATTAAAGTGGTTATAACCACCCAGAATGAGAATTCGGCCCAACCAATGAAAAGAAACCCCAGTTCACATGTGCCAGACTGTATAAATAAGAGAGGCTAATGCCTCATTTGTTCACACACTCACTTGATGACCAAAGTGCAAGTCTGGAGCTGCATTTGGAGAAGAAGAGAGAGAGAGAGAGAGAGGCACATTCTTGGTAGAGGACTTTCTGTATTTGTTTGAGTTATCTCTTTTCATTGTATTGGCTCTCTATATTAAGGAAGTTTTTTGCTGGGTTTTCTCCCCCATGAGGGTTTCCCAGTATAAATGATGTGTCTCTTGTGATTTTGTATTTATCAGTGATCCTATTTATGCTATGGTTATCTAATGAAATAAAAGAAACCTAATAATAACATAAACCTTAACATTGTCCAAAACTGAGAGTCCTTGGAATTTCTAGTAGGGAGCTTTCCTAACTAGTAGCACTGGAGCCTGTTATCACTCCAAGAAACACTCTCAAACAATAAGTGAGGGTAAGCTTGGTAACATAGAAATAAAAATACTTGATTGGTTTTGTGGATCAAGAAAAATAAAACAAGGAAGGAAAACGACAGTAAGCTATTGTAAATCAATGATGAACCATTGGGCTACGGAGTCAAGCAAACACCAAGTTCATTAAATGCAATCAATCTGCATATCAGATAAAGGTTTGTTAAATAGGGGAAGAAAAATATAATACAAAGAATAACATCCATAAAGAATATATCCTCTTTGCATAAATGAATCCAAAGGTACTTGAATGTAAACAATGACTAATAGGCAAGATACATTAGATCCTCAGATGCTCAAGAATCCATTAATCAAAGGCAACCATGATCCTCAAGGTGTACAATTCATTTAATTAAGAAGAAAAATTAGAAAATAAAACAAGAGATACAATCTGATAACACAGATATCATGAACCTTCAATAACAAAAATGTTTACAAAAACAAAATCCCCTCAGGGTTACAATGATCACATGCAAAGTGCCTCCTACAGCTCTCTCATCTCTCTTGCTTGTGAATCCAACCCCCCTACCCTCTTTTACAATGAATATATATCCATATAGGTCCTTTCTAGCTCACTCATCCGAACTCCAACCCCTTTCCCAAAACATAAACAACTACAAACAGAAAATGACACGTTTTAACTAATTTCCTGCTTTTTCAGGAGGCGAAATTCTGAAAACTATGCTTCCAAATGCCACTTGTAATTCTCAAACCATATATTTTGTGTAAAATATGAGAATGGTTTTTGTATATAAACTCATTTTGAAGAAAAACCTCTCTCGGTTTCTTTAAATTCATCTCCAACTGGCCGCAACATGTGTCACAAAAACATGTCTCAAACAGGAAATCACGAAAACTAAAAACATAGGACTCAAAGATTCTTTCGAATCTCCCAATCCGTGACACCTGTGTGAAAAAATAAAGAGGTTAATGTTCTTGGGTCTATGATTGACAATAAACTCCTTTTTATTTTTAAAATTCATCTTATTTCACCTGGAAATCCTCGTGGAAGTCAACTGGTCAAAAATGCCAGTGCAACAGTCTTAAAACAAAGTTTCAGCAGCACGTTTTGTAGCACCACTTCTATGTCAAATAAATATCTAACCATAGAAAAATTTTAAAAAATGAGAGATTTTTTTGTTATTTGGTATGTGATGAACAAAAACCTCCTCCAGTGTCCAAAAATTCCTTCCCATTTGTTGAGAGTACAATTTTTAAGTTAGTCACTCAAAATTGGTAGAAGCTTCCAAAAATAACTCTGCATAATTTGGTCTCTTCCAAAATTTTGGTAGCACCTGCATGTGTGTCTGTGTGCAATTTGGTAGTGCCATCACAATCCACAACTACATCACTTCAACGTTGATAGAATGGGTAGTAACCTCGGGTATTAGCAGCGCCATTAGTCTTAGGAGATTTGGCAGTGTTTTAGGTAGTAAAATGGCAGACCATGCTATATAGACAATTCCTCAGCGCCATGGCACTATGGAATGTTTGTGCTCTTTTGTATGATGAGACTAATCAAGAACTTTGAGTTGATAGGTTATAAGCATGTATATGCCTGTAGAGGTTATTTTGTTTCTTATGGAGAGGCAATCCTCTTATGGCTGCAAATTCTTGTGCTAACATAGGCTCCATGGAGGATAGAGTCCTCCCTATGAGGCTCTAAGAAATCTTGTAGTTTCAGTGCCTTATCCTAGGGCTGTGGAGTCAACAGTCAACCATTCTTTAAAAAATTCTCAAGGCCTTCCTTTATTCACACAAACAGACTGTTATTTCTGCAAACTGAAGGAAAAAGAAATGATTGGCCAAGGAGCTTATTTCCTACCCTACTCTACTCTAACCAGCTTTGCAATTTGGTTAGGTAAATTATGACTTCCATAACAGCCATTCAAGCAATTTTAAAATTGAAGAAACCTTGTCTTTGTCACTGATCAACAAATGATGTTTGAAATGTAACAATAGTGATAAGAATTCATTCAAGAAACCATACTCAACCAGAAATGTTGATGAATTTAAAAAGTCTAAAATCTTCAAATTCTTTGAAACGGAGATCAGAAACATGTTGATCCACGGAGAACACTTGCTCAACCATGACTACTTCTCTGCTGGAATACTGGTGACCTTTTTGTTCTCTTGAGATGAGATCTTGATCATCCATCATTATAACTTTATCTTCATAAAAGTGCTCAGAGGATGATGATAGAACAATGTTAAAATCATATGAATAAGGATCAGTTAAAAAGATATAATTTCCTATGCAATCATGAGTTATCATAGGCTCATCCTGGTTAGAAAACTGATCATAAAATTATGACTCATACCTGTTTCTAGAGTACTCAGCAAATATTGAAGAATTTTGACCTGAATCTGAAATAAACTCACATGCTTGTTGTTGTTCCAAATATGCTTCAAACTCATTACCTTCCTGCTCAAAATATGAACCATACTCACAGTTCATTTTTTTATGTGCTTGCATATTTTCATATTAAACCCACTCTCTGATCATCCTGGAAGCATGGATGTTCTCCTCTACCTCTTGATCATCTTCAAACAAGCTCCTTAAGGATGGAGACTTCCTTTCTAACATGAGAAGAGAAAGTTCTGAATGAAGGCCCATAACATAATATATCATGGCATCTATCTCTGAAGGTCAGATCTCCAAAGACATATCATGGTAGATGTTGTAAAATCTTCGATTGAAGATAGGCAAAGCTTTACCCTTCTCTCTCTTCAACGCATAAAAATTAGCAAGGTATGAATCTAGTGATTTTTGCTCACCCCAATACTTCACAAAATCATTAGAGAACTTGATCCAAGAGCTAATAGAATCATCTCTCATATCCTTAAACCATACAACAACATCTCTGGTCAAAGACTTAGAGAAAAATATCATGATCATATCTTCATGAACAATCTCGAATCGATCAATAAAACACTCAAAGGATTCCAAGTGTCTCTCATATGAAACTTGATTCTCTCCAGAAAACTAGGGAAGATGTTCAAATCAGTCAAGAGGATAAGGATGAAGGATATAGGGCAGCCTCAAAGGCTTGAACATCTTCATTCTGATTTTAATTTGAAAGGCAGTGGGCTGATCATGAGAGCTAATAGGTTGATGACAAGGTTCAACAGTAATGCAAAAAGGTGTTGAGCCTGAGAGGGTTCAACAGTAATGCCAAAAGGTGTTGAGCTCTGGACAGGTTTTGAATCAATTTCAATATCTACAAAATCAGAAGGGTGATCAGATTCAAGATGAATTGGAATGCAAGACTCATATTTAGGAAGATGTTGTGATGAGGATATTGAATCAACATCTACAATATAGGGCTGCAAGATTTCATCTTCTAAGGTTGGATATATACAAGAAGGATGATGATTTTATGAATATACAAAACAGAAAATGATTCTCTTTACATGCGAAGGGAAAAGCATGAAAGAGTTGATAAATAAATACAACAGTTCATGAAGCAGAATAATGAACTACTACCTAGATTTAGAATTCAGCCTCTTCATCTTCTATCAATCAGATCCTCCCCAGTGGATTCTTTAATTGTGGAGTCGCCAGGCAGATGATACAATCGATTCTGTGTCCTTCTTTTATCTGCCATTAAAAATCAAACCTATGTCGTTCTTCCCAGGGAAACTAGCTTCACTTACGTTCCCCAGAAATGGCTCCAATTATGTTACCACTCCAATATTCACTCTCAGACTGTGAGGGTAAGCTTGGTAACATATAAATAAAAAGACTTTATTGGTTTTATGGATCAAGAAAAATAAAACAAGGAAGGAAAATGACAGTAAGTTGTTGTAAATCAATGATGAACCATTGGGCTATGGAGTCAAACAAACACCCTGCTCATTAAATGCAATCAATCTGCATATCAGATAAAGTTTTGTTAAATAGGGGAACAAAAATATAACAGAAAGAAGAACATACATAAAGCAGAGATCGTCTCTACATAAATGAATCCAAAGGTACTTGAATGGAAAAAGTGACTAATAGGCAAGATACATCAGATCCTCAGATGCTCAAGAATCCATTAATCAAAGGAAATCATGATCCTCAAGGTGTACAATTCATTTAAGTAAGAAGAAAAATTAGAAAAGAAAACAAGATATACAATATGATAACACAGATATCATGAACCATCAATAACATAAATGTTTACAAAAACAAAAGCCCCTCAGGGTTATAATGATCACAGGCAAAGTGCCTCCTACATCTCTCTCATCTCTCTTGCTCATGAATCCAACCCCCCTACCCTATTTTACAATGAATATATATCCATATAGGTCATTTCCTTATCACTCATTCGAACTCCAACCCCTTTCCCAAAATAGAAACAACTACAAACATAAAATGACACGTTTTAACTAATTTCCTGCTTTTTAGGAGGTGAAATTCTGAAAACTAGGATTCCAAACACCACTTGTAATTCTCAAACCATAGTAGATGTGTAAAATATGAGAAATGTTTTTGTATATAAACTCGTTGTGAAGAAAAACCTCTCTTATGTTCTTTAAATTCATCTCCAGCTGGCCGCAACAGGTGTCACAAAAACATGTCTCAAACAAGAAATCACGAAAACTGAAAACATAGGGCTCAAAGATCCTTTCAAATCTCCCAATCTATGACACCTGTGTGAAAAATGAAAGAGGTTAATGTTATTGGGTCTGTGCTTGACAGTAAAATCCTTTTTATTTTTAAAATTCATCTTATTTCACCTAGAAATCCTCCTGGAAGTCAACTGGTCAAAAATGTCAATTTAGCAGTCTTAAAACAAAGTTTCAGCAGCACGTTCTGTAGCATCACTTCTATGTCAAATAAATATCTAACCATAGCACATTTTGAAAAACTGAGAGAGGTTTTTGTTATTTGTTATGTGATGAACAAAAACCTCCTCCAGTGTTAAAAAATTCCTTCCCATTTTTTCATAGTACAAGTTTTAAGTTAGTCACTCAAAACTGGCAGAAGCTTCCAAAAATAACTCTGCATAATTTGGTCTCTGCCAAAATTTCGGTAGAAAATTTTGGTAGCGCCCACCTGTGTGTCTGCATGCAATTTTTTATCTCCATCACAATCTGTAGCTACATCACTTCAACATTGACAGAATGGGTAGAAACCTCGGGTATTATCAGCGCCATTAGTCTTAGGAGATTTGGCAACGTTTTAAGTAGTAAAATGGCAGACCATGCTATATAGAATTCCTTAGCGCCATGGCACTATGGAATGTATGTGATCTTATGTATGATGAGACTAATCAAGAACTTTGATTTGATAGGTTAGAAGCATGTATATTCCTGTAGAGGTTATTTATTTTCTTATGCAGAGGTAAGCCTCTTCTGGCTGCAAATTCTTGTGCTAACAGAGCCCTGGAGAGAAATGGAACAACCTTAGGGACTGCATGGTAGATAAAGGTGTTTATTTATTGGGGTTGTGCAGGATGAGGGGGAAAGAGAGATGGAAATTAAGAGTGTTGAAAGGTTGGGAAACTTGAGAGCTACTTAGCCAACTATTGTTTCTTTAGACTTGGCCTAGGACCCGTCCTTGTGGATTCATAGCCCTGGCTCGGGGGTGACCTGTTGTTGAGAGTAAATGAACAACAATGTCTACGGTTGGTAAGAACATCCTTGGTCTGCAACCAGTTGGTGAATGTTTAATTGCAAAGATAAGTGCTCTCTGTGTTTTCTGTTAAATGTATTCTATTGTGTATTTAATTATCTCTGAGATATTTATTCTAATGTGCCTGTGTGTTGGTTATTTGTTGTGCATGGCACGTTGTTTATCTCTTTTATGCTATGACATGGATCTTGTCTTATGCATGTGGTGTGCATGCTTCTAACATTGTTGAGAAGTCCTTTGTTTTTGAATTAGAGATCAGAGAACCGAGTCTTGGGACTGCATCGTGCCTAGCCTGCGGATGGTCGGTGTGTTGCAGCTTGTTTAAGTGGCGTAGCCCGACCTTTGGGTGGTTAGGTATGTTACATATTGGTATCCAAGATTCTGGTTGAAACATCGGGCCGATATGGGTCGGGTCTGTTGTGTCAGAGTCTCATGGTTGAGATCAAATTCTGACCGCGAAGTTGAAAATCTCAGGAGGAATGGCATTGAAAAATCTACACAGGAGTTAAATTGTTAGAGATTAGTTGTAAGGGGTTCGAAGGATCGTGACCATCCCCCTTCGAATTCGGGAGTGATCACCACTGTAGGATCAGGAGAGATCTAGGATCATTGGATCAGAGGAAGCTGAATAGGGGTCGTCCGATGTAAAGGAAGCAAGGTTTAAGGTCACTACTATCAGATCCCATGGGAGAGAGATCAACGAACAGGACGCATTTCGGTGAACCAAGTTGCATGGGAGATAATTTCCCAAGGCGGTCCCATAATCCAAACCACAGTTTCACCAAGGGGTTACGTGTCAACATCAAGATAATTGCGAGGTGAAAAGTGGGTTACTCCAAACCGTCGATGCGTGCCCCCACAAATTGAAAGGCATGCAGTGATGTGACATGTTAGTACTCGAGTGATGAACCTCCGAAGAGAAGAAGTAGTCAGGGACTATAGATATATAGGAGGACACGCGTCAACCGATCGTGTTCCTCAGGTGAAAGAACCTTGGGAAAAGGCGAGCAAGGAGAAGTTGAGAATTGAGATTTCGTGACCCCGAAGATCCGAAGTGAATTGCAGTCGTCCGATCCAGGAGGACACGAGGCAGAAATCCATGCACTTCAAGGAAAAGAGAAGGTTGAGAGTTGAGTTCTTCGAAGTACAAAAACCCAAAGAAATCATAGTTGTCGATCCGTGGGAAACACGCGTCAGTAGATCGCAAGCTTCGGATAAAAACATTTCGAAAAAAAAGTTGAATTTTGAGTTTTCCGAAGTCTGAAGGCCCGAAGGAATTGAAACCATTGATCCTTGCAGTGGTAAATTTCAAAGTCCCAAAATTCGAGGTTAACATGGGTCGTCCGATAAGGGAGACACATGGCGACAGTTTGGGTAGTTCGAGAAATCGGAGTTCGGGAGAATTGGAAGTGTGCTAGTGTGGAAAACCCCAAAGTCTCGAAGACTGAAGAGTCGAAGTGGTGGGGCACGATGACGTCACCAAGAGATGATGTGGACCCCGAAAATTCTAAAGTGACGTGGCTTGCGGACATCACCGGGGATGACGTGGACACATGGGATGTGCGCCATGTGTGAGTAAGTTTTTAGCATACGGATGATTGAAATGCCAGACAGTACATGACACGTGTCACCCGCCTAATTGGAGTATGTGTCCGCTTACAATATTTTTCTATGTGGCGATGGATCGTGGACACCGGAGAAATTACTCTAAGAGTTTTCAGTTGATATTTGAAATTCTTGAAGCCCGGAGAGCCGGAGACCCGAAGTAAACATCGACTGTCGGATCATCTGAAGTAGACCTGAGTCGTCAGATCATGAGAACAGGTGGCGTGAAGTTGTGGATTTCGAGTAAGGACTCAAAGTAAATGTCGATTGTTGGATCGTTCGAAGTAGACCTGAACCGTCAGATCAGGAGAACAGGTGGCATGAAGATGTGGATTCTGAGTAAGGACTCGAAGTAAACGTCGACTGTTGGATCGTCCGAAGTAGACTTGAACTGTCAGATCAGGAGAACAGGTGGCATGAAGTTGTGGATTCTGGGTAAGGACATGAAGTAAACATCAATCATCGGATCATTCGAAGTAATTCCCCATCGTCCGATTCAAAAGGACGGGTGGCAAAAACCCATGTATCTCGAGGGAAGTAAAGTTTGATATTTGAGAATTACGAAGTATGGAATTTCGAAACAACCACAACTGTCGATCTGGGAGAGGTAAATATGAACTGTTGGTTCCCAAGAGGTAGATCTATGTCATCCATTTAGAAGCACCATCAAGATCGTGAATTCAACAGTCACCTCGCATTGCGGGGATGGGAGGTTCTCGGGGTTTATGAAGTCGAGGGTGGGCCGCAATCGAGACCACGGTTTTGGCAAAAGGACACTTGGTGGATCGAGGTGAATTGTGGGAGGGAAAGTAGTTTGGTTCCAAACCACCTTAGAGCGTGGCTGCAATCATGTGTCTGCGTGAGGTGACCGCCTAAGGTCACATCTAAGGAGAGGCCAACAGAAAAAGGAGCTAGCTCCAACTCTGAGATTTTTCTCAAGGGCAAAGGAGAAGGTCATAGGGGCCATCAGACCCGTGCCAGAAAGTCGAAAGGGCCTATGTTTAGATATAGAATGAAACCATCAAGGTTTCGTAGAGCCAATTCGGCTTGGGATTGAAGACCCTTGACCGAGAGGTCACGCAGCCTTAGGATAAGGGAGTCCGCATTAAGAAACAAAGGGAAAAGAAGAGGCAACACTCAAATCAATAAGCTCATGGTTTTGTGCATCTAGTCATATGTAAATGGTTTGAAGGAAGCGCCTCATAAAGATTTAATTTGACAGAGAGTTAACACTATAATAATACAGGGAATTGATAAAGGTTCAAAATATGATCTGTTTGTGAATTGAGAACACAACATAAGAATGAGTACGATATAATGATTCGATCCATGTCTGTGATCAAATCATGAAGAAAAAAGAACCGACACACGGTCATGATTAAAAAAGAGTTAATTCATATAAAAAGGAAAAATTGTATTAATTAAGAATAATAATGAAAAGGTACCTATAAATTTAATTGACAATTTTTGTATGATATGTATAGCTCTAACAAGATGGTTGCTTGCAAGTTTATCAGGATTAGAGGTATAAATAGATCAATTCAAGAATAGGATCAGATGTTAGGGTCATGGAGGCATGACTTTGCTTACAAAAGTTGGATGAGGTACTACAAAAGAAAGAATCCTCACATGGGACATGAAGCTAGCAGGTGAATAATGTCATTAATTGGCAGAGAAAGGAAAAGTAAGGCTCCATGGCCTTGAAGGTGGAGATGTGTAGACAGTTGCAAGCTTGATGTGGAAGGAAACAAAGAGCTTAAGAGGTGGTGTGTGAATAATATCTATGTGTCAAGCATAGGAGTTTTAGGGAAGGATTTGTTAGATATGACTTATCCACTGTCTAAAAGATTAAATCAGAGTTCACAGTGGAAGCAAGATGCCAATGCAGAGGAATTGGAATGATCTCTCGCTTCAAAAGTGGCACTGAATGAAAATGGATTTCCATTGGGGAATGGTACTAAGTGGGAAAGAATGGCCAGGTGGAACATGGCTGGAACAGTGTTCAGACCCAGGGAACCATAGTGCAGATGAGAAGAATTGGAGCACACAAGGCATCAATGATCTAAAGGAATTCAAGGACAACCAACTACAACAGAAATAGATAAATAAATAAGTGAATTGAAATATAAATGCACTAGAGTGCATGAAGCATACAATGAAGTTGAATTGCATATGCATTAGTAGGCATGCTGACAGTAAATGCTTGGTGCATATAGATGTGTAATTTTTCATATGTACATGCTTGGATATGCATATAACATGCTGGTGAACTTAGAATAGTCTTTTATTATGAAATAATGTTTGAGTATGACTAAGGATGGATTATGTATTTAGGAAAAATGATACAGCAAGGTTAAATATGTGGATGTTGTTGTTACTTATAATTTCCATCGAGGTGAAGACCCATGAGGATGGCAGGAATGGTGATCAAAATGATGAAGGGGGAAGTATGTGAACTTCTACAAATATCAGTTGGTTAGACAACAATAAGCAGGTTGGTAACAACTAGGCAGGTATACATTTAGTTTTTGTTGATGCATACATGTTGAAGGGGATCAAGGTAAGGATTCCCTCAGTTAATTTTCAGTATTTAAATTGATATGTAATGGCTGAAGGCCTAGAGTATGTAAGTGTTGTTGATGATAGAATGCACTTAGATAAAATGGCAATTGCATATTATATTATGATTGGTTATGGGATCATAACCAGGTTAATTAAGGAGACATACTCCTTATATAACAATGAATACCCATAGAGATAGTCATGTGTGAGACCATAATATGGTTGGATATGGAAGGGCTATAGCGCTATGTGAGTGCTCGATGGTATCTAGTGTATATATGATGTTTGGATTGCAACCTATTTTCCAACACTGAAGAGCACTTGAGGATTATATTATCGGTGTTGTGTTTGGGTGGAAAAGGAAGGTATCCAAATCGTTAGGCAAGCAGTAGGAAGTGTGTGGATGATGTGTTGAATTGTTGGCCAGACCTTCCAACTCATAATGGTAGAATACATGACATAGTTATGTGGTATTATGTAGTCCATGCATGGATGCATTGTGTAGATGTGACCATGGGTATTGTCACATTGATTGTTATCTTATTAATTGTGGCATTATGAAACATCTGTGTGACTGATAATACATCTGTATGTAATGATGAGTTCATTCCAATTGATAGTTGGATTAATAGAAGTAATTGAATTGTAGTTGTAAACAATTTTGATAGCACTTTGTGATTTTGTTTTGAATCATTGCCATGAGAATATATGTCTTGTACATGAGATAATGACAATTTTTTTGGCTAAGGAATGTTGAAATTGTAGGAGTAAAGGGGTCTTGGATATGGCAGTGTTGTAAGCCCATAAAGAAGACCAATGCCTATTGCTGCAAGAGTCAAATTGTTATGAGCAGAAGCTCATGTCTAGAAGTTTTATTTTTCCTATATAAAACAGTTTTGGGAATTATGATTTGATAATTACTGACGAATTGTTTTGGCCGAATGTAAATTGAAGAAATTGCAGGTAGAATGGTCTTGGATATGGCAAGGATGTAAGACCATAAGTAAGACTAATATCTACAGATGCAGAGCCAACTATTATGAGCAAAAAAATCATGCTTGGAAAATTTTATATTTCTGTATAAAATAGATTTGACATTTATGTTTGAAATGGTTATAATTATATCTCATGATGATTGTATGTGTATAATACAGATGATATGTTGGATATGCAAGTTGGAAAGCATGGAAAGGGATACTTTTGTGACATGAGAACCCTGTGTCCCTAGAAATATTCTTGTGCAAGAGAACCTTGGTCAGGAAAGATGGATCACCTAAGGGACTGCATAGAAGAGAAGGGGATGCCTGAGCCTGGTCCTAGAAGGTGAGTGACCACAAGGAAGAGGAGACTTTGATAGCTCTTGATTGGGGTCATGCACACAATGGGTATGTCAGGGAAAATAGTGAGCCAAGTTAACAAGACAACCATATGGATGAAGATCCATGAACCGCACAGATAAGTATTGTATTGGATTATGAAAATTTACTCTTACAATATGAGAAAGAATGAGAATTTTATGCACAAATTTTGAATTGACATGCTCGCTAATTTGAAATATTGTAGGAAAATGATGAATGTTGAAGATCTAGAAAAGTACCATACTATGAGAGAAAAGAAGGTGATGTTGGAGCAACTAAATGACAAAGACATGGAAGGAAGAAAGTCCAATGGACTCGCTACAACTGGAGTTCTAGAACCCACAACTTTGAAACTTCATGATCGAGTGCACTGAAGCCGAGGAGAAGTGGAACAACCTGAGGGACTGCATGGCAGAGAAAGGGGTTCATTTATTTGGGTTGTGCAGGGATGAGAGGGAAGGATATCTTGTTGGTTGGAACTGCTACCAGAAATATAAATTCTGAAGATCATCATACATGTTTTGGGTCAGAATGCCTATGCATACATGTTTTAGGCTAGAGTGCCTATGTATATAAGATTGGGCTGGATTTCCTGTGTGAATTAAGGACAGAGGGCCTGGAATTGTAATGTTAATAACATTGGAATGGTGTTGTGCAGTGAGGATAGTGCCAAAATAAGGGGAGGGGGATGTAAAATCCTGGTTCTAACCCTTATAAACTATAATGTATTATGTAAATATGACTTAGGCTGGTGAGTCGGTAAAGTTGAAAAGGGTCCAGAGTGCCTAGGAAATGTAACACTTCCTATACATTAGTAAAATACACCGCTGGTTGCAAGACCGATAAGGACAAAAGAGATAGGGGGCTATGATTCCACGAGAGAGGGGGCTTGAGGGGATAAGTCTTGTTATTATTATTTTATTTAGCCATAATTAATTTTATGGAGAAGAGGGGGTTACATGAGCTTCTTGGGAGGGAGGCCATGTGGCTCTTGTATTCATGTATTTATTTAAACATCCCTTGGGGGATGTTTTGGGGTCGTTCTTCCCTTGGTTCATCCTCTTCTCATTGGTTCACTTGTTCTTCTTCCTCTTCACTCACTACTACTAGTTTGTGTGCTCTTGGGTTGAGCATGGAAATGAATGGCAAGAAGATGAGAGAATCATTGAATGGATGTAATGATTTACTGATCGTTACAAGAGGGAATGGACGCATGTGTGCGTGAACTTGATGGAAGTTCGGATGGAACTGTCCACATATGAGAGTCCTTGGAATTCCCAGTAGGGATATTTCCTGACCAGTAGCACTAGAACCCTGGAGAGAAATGGGACAACCTCAAGGACTGCATGGCAAAGAAAGGTATTCATTTCTTGGGGTTGTGCAGGATGAGGGGGAAAGAGAGCTAGAAATTAGGATTGTTGTGAGTTTGGGAAACCTGAGAGCTACTTATCCAGCTACTATGTATTTAGACTTGGCCTAGGACCCATCCTTGTGGATTCATAGCCCTAGCTCGGGGGTGACCTATTGTTGAGAGTAAATGAACAATAATGTCTATGGTTGGGAGGAACATCCTTGTTCTACAACCAGTTGGTGAACATTTACTTGTAAAGATAAGTGCTCTCTGTGTTTTTTGTTTAATGTATTCCACTGTGTATTTAATTATCTTTAAGATATGTATTCTAATGTGCCTATCTGCTGGTTATTTGTTGTGCATGGCAAGTTTTTTATCTCTTTTATGTTGTGACATGGATCTTGTCTTATGCATGTGGTGTACATGCTTCTAACATTGTTGAGAAGTCCTTTGTTTTCGAATTAGATATCATAGAACTGAGTCTTGGGACTGTAGCATGCCTAGCCTACGGGTGGATGGGTGTGTTGCAGCCTATTTAAGTGGCATAGCCCGACCTCTGGGTGGTCGGGTATGTTACATGAAGTATTCATGTTCCAAAAATTTCCCATACTTTGCTTCTAAGTCTCTTATAAATAAGCCCCAAGTATAATGATAAAAAGGGGGTTGCCTTTTTACTATCCATTGGTACCATTGATACGGTTTTATCTAAAAGTTCAAAGTTTCTATTTGAATCCTTTTATTATCATCCATAATATTATGTAGTTCAAAATATTGCTTGATGTGGTTCACCCAGGTAAATATCTATGTTCCATTAAACTTCTCTAATTCAATCTTGGGAACGTTGAATTTAGGACCCCCACCATAATTAACTCCACTATTAGAGTCAAATCCGCTTGAAAATTTCTTATTGTCGGTAGGTTATTCAACATGACTACTACTTTTATTTTCATGGGTTCCTGGCATTTTTATATCTCCTTTAGGGAGTTTTTCTTCTAAAGTCTGAACGATCAGGGAAGACATGGAATTTTGCAATTCCTTCATATATTTTGTATTTCTTCCTTATTTTCGTCCATCTTCTTTTTCATGTCATTCTTATTTTATCTATATTATTTTCCATTTCTTCCATATTTATTTTCATCTCATTCTTATTCTCATTCATCTTATTATCCATCTTGTTTTTCATTTTAGTGATCATCTTTTCCATCTCGCGATAAATCTTGTCGATTTCATCTTGAGTCATGGTTGAGATTTCTAGAGGTTTAGTTGGTGAAGTAAATTTTGGAGGAGCTTTTGGAGTCATGTGAGAAAAAAATAGTTATCCTCTTTTCCCTCTTTATTACAAATTTTGAATCACAAAAAATAGATCTTCCAATAAACAATTATGTCAATTGTAAGTTGCATACCTTTTTATCCCTTAATTTGGAGTATGTCCTCCTGGTCAACCTCCCTTATGATGTAATTATGAAATTTTGGCCCCTATGAGTCTAAAATTTCAACCTGTAGTACTTTGAAATGTCAAGTGGAAGTTAGGGTAACTTCCCCACACCTTGCTGAATTTTGGCCTTTCCAGGAGAGAAATTTTTTACAGTGTGCCACGTGCATAATATTTGGTATCCAACTCTGAAACTTTTACCAGAAGTACTATAGACTGTCCTAGTTCCAATGCAATTGGTCTCACTCAATTTGGATCCTTTCTGAATAAGATATGACTATTTAACCTGGAAAACATGTTTGAGACTAGTTAATAGAACCAATTAGATACCTTATCTTCCATAGGGTGTATCTCTGGAAGTATGACAATACAGAAGATGAAATTTTTACCATAGATACCTAGATACGTTCTCTGAATAACCTCCAATTTTTACAGTTTGAATCATACCATAAAAAAATTTATACAAAAATTTCTAAGATGAATTTCTTGGAGAAGAAAAACCCTAGAATCAACGAGCTCTAATACCAAATGTTATGATTGAATGCCTTAAAAATGATAAAAAGTCAATAATTGCAGTACACTTCGAGGGGGAAACCTCCTTATACAATATATCCACTTCTGAATACAATATCACATGAGATAAGATGATCCTAATACTAGATCTCCTTGATATATATATATATATATATATATATATATATATATATATATATATATATATATATATATATATATAGGAGAAAAAGGAGTACAATTATGATGAAAGGGTGCAATGAAGGGTTCTAGCCGATCTACTAGAAATGTAATAATTCAATATCTAGGGATTAATAAGGGGTTTTATACATAACATGGGGCTTTGTCTAGGGCTTAACTACTATGAACAAAAATGTTATTAAGCAATTCAAATTCTTAGAGTCGAGTGTGAAAGAGATTATTATTTTCAATTGAAATAGTGATGTAGTTTAATTTGAGTTTCTTATGTAGAATTTTCAAAATCAAGTGAAAAACACAATTTTGAAGAAAATTAGAGTAGACAAGAGAACTCAAAAGATATATATATTTCAGTGTAAAATTCAGTTACATATAGGATTTTTTAGGCATTTTGTTTCCATATGCAAAATTCGATATCACTACAATTTATAATGAAGAATGTCAAAAGACAGGGAGTGAACTAGAAATCAAAATTGTCAACAATATTTTGAAACATACCTTTTTTTATTGAAGTTCTTTTTTTTTGCAAAAATTAAACAACAAAAATCTCATTTTATTGCAGTTTTTTCTATTTCAACTATTGTATTGTCTTGATTGAGTATAAATTTTCCATCAACGCTAAAGTCATGTAGCATGTAGATAATATCATAATTTTTTTGAAGTAATATTTGTATGATAATGTTGTTAAATTTGGTAAAAGGTTTCTTAGGATATCATGTCTAACAGAACATGATACTTTTGTAGTTTTTGTGTTGATTATACTGCACTTTAACCGATGTGAATAGTTGAAGAGGATTTCAGCTTTACATTTGGGAAAATGCACAACATTGTTCCTTGTATCGATCCAAAAAATTCTACTGCTAAATTGCATATTGAACATATAGACTGGAAAGGGTTGGAATGTATGTTTTCTACTATCAATGTGCCTTGAACCTATTTTGCATTGGTGAAAATAAGTGTTAGTCAATATTTTTTAATAAAAAGTACATATATTATAACATATTCTTATATGGTTTCAATATTTTAGGTCTAGAAATAGTCTAAAATCATCAAAATGTTTCTTTGTTGTTAATGGTCCAACGTATGTTGATTGGCCTGTGTGTAGTGTATTAGAAGTTGCTTCTTTTTGTTTCACAATGTTTCTGAATAACAATATTGGAAATTGTCTCTTTGAAAGATGTTCTTCAATGAGAAAATTTTGTTGCAAATGTTGGAAATAATTGTAGCTATAGTTTTAGGAAGAAACATATTAATTTTCTTTTTTTCCACAGAAAATAGATGCAAGGAATATATATATATATATATATATTTTAATCTAATTGTTTGTATGAAAACAACCTTAGCATTGCCTTCTTGCTTTCTAAATTGCCATCCTTGATTTCTAAGGTATATTGTGTGCCTTGTTTCTTTGCAGTAGTGAAAATTGCACCTATTGTTCCAAGCACATATTGTAATGTTGTTGTTAACAGTCTTTTGATCAATGTGTTTGGTATGAAGTTGTATTCCTGGAAAACATGTGCTATGTTTTCTATGTTAGTCTCTTGATCCACTATCAAAATGCATTCATCTTCTCCATGATCATAATTGGTTTTGGGTGCAATTTTGAAATTTGCAATACGAATAGCTTTCCTTGGTATAATTTTTTCTTGATGTTGTTCAATGAAATTAGTATCGTGAACATTCAAGGTTACTGTCATCTAACCTTTGGTATCTGTTAAGTCTTCTCACAAAAGCTCGTTTGAATTCTGTGATTTGTCAAGTATTGTTATGTATGTCACAACAACATTTCCATCAAAAGCTTGTCCATCCTTGCAAATAATCAACTCTTTAATACTGATTGGGTTGGAAGCTGTTGGTTTGTTCCTATACTTGGGAAGCAAACATAACTTAGCAAATAAATGCTAAGTGAAGATCTTTGAATTCGTATTTCATGATCTCTACCTCTTTCCTTCTAATTCGAATTTTCCTCTTTCGTCTTCTTTGTCTTCGCTACTTCTTCTCATGTTGATAAGTGTTAAACAATATTGTATATACCACAACAAGGTCTACAAAATATAAACATATAGCATGGAGAAAATTGTATGTTAGCAGGATGCTAAAGGAGAAAATTTAACTATAATTACACTATAATTGTATTTGTCAAAGTATTTTTGGAAACAATTAAATGGGACAATATCAAGTGAACAAATTATTCAAGAAAGTTGAATTTCTAAGAAAGGAACCAATATCATCTTGCTAGAAGTTGTGCCTCAACTAGTAATCCCCAAAAGACCTAGAATTAAGGTCATCCATGCAAGATCTACAACTTATTGTATTGTCATCAAACATTTAGGCACAACATCAATCTTCAAGCTTTAAGTTTTAATAGATGGATTTTTTTTCCAAGAAACAATACTTGAAAACATGAAGCATCAAGTGAAACGTGGCACAAGTGATGAATTTTGCTAATATGCAGACAATAGTTCAAAATTCCTCTGTGAGACAAAAAAAAAAAGATGGAATAATTCTGGACAATTTACTAAGTTTTGTTGAGTCTCTTGCACAACCAATTTATAGTTTCTTCTGCCATAATCTAGTAGCATCAAGAGTAATATTGGGTTCACATGGAATGGCCCAAGCACTATTCTCTCTTGAAGCGAGGTTCTAGATGTAGTGTGTGAAAATGGTGGTTAGGATAGCAGGTGGAACAACATCATTATTGGACATTGGAAGAAATGGCTTGATAATCCCCTCTTTCAGGAAAGGAACTAAAAAAGACGGATAATTCTAGGCAATTTACTAAGCTTTGTTGAGCCTCTTGCACAACCAATTTCTAGTTTATTCTACCATAATATAGTAGTACCAAGAGTAATATGGGGTGTGCAGGGAATGTCCCAGGCACTATTCTCTCTTGAAGCGAGGTTCTAGATGTAGAGTGTGAAAATGGTGGTTGGGCTAACGAGTGGAACAACAGCATTATTGGACATTGGAGAAATGATCATTTTTAGAGAACCAATGGATTTTTAAGAAAATGCAAACATGCCTCTAGATTATTCCAAAAGTTACATAATTACATCTAATATTTTGTAGTAATCAAATCTCAAGGAATACATGTTTCCATGTTCTTGAAATAGTGTAATACTTAGAATGTGATAACATGTAATTCCATTATGGATTTGTTATGATTTGTGATTTAAGTGGTCCCCTTGTTGATTTGTAAGAAATGACCCTCAACACACATGACACTTGTTGGAATAGGAGCATACCCAGGGTTCAACGCTTCAACAATGCACCAACAAAACCCTAATTACCGGCCCTTTCAATAACACCTACAAAGCAAATGAAGTCTCACCTGAGGTAGAGGTAGGGGGGGTTGCAGGACTCAAGTGTCTACAACCTAGCTAGGACACAGATCTGTGATTACACATTTCAACAGAGCACTTAGCCAATAGTATGCATTCAGTTATGATTCCTATTCATATCACAGATTAACCCTAATTGTAGATCAACGCAGTAGTAATCAATATTAAACACATCTAAGCATTCAGCACATAGCATCAGAGAAGCTCTAACATCTATTCATATATCAAGCATTAAGCATCAATGTATCTACCTATCATATATCCAGAACAGTGCACTAAGAAAATATAAACATAGCCATCATGAACACATAGCACAAAGCACATTAACACAGGATGTACGTGGTTCACCCTAGTGTGGGGATACGTCCACCGACTCTTCTTCTTCTTTATTAGCTTCTTCCAATATTCTTACATGCACCAAGACACAGATCCAACTCTGCAAAGGACAGAAGATCTACATGCACCTCACTAGATCCTCCTTCCCTGAATTAGATCAAGGCACCAAGCCTTACACCATCTGCACACAAAGCACTTACAAAACACTTGCACTTAGCTCTTCAAGTCTTAACTCATTCGTGCACAAAGCCAACTAGCCAAGAACTAAGTTGATTCTAGTTGTTCTTACATCGCTTAGTTGTCTATTTATACATTACAAAAATGGGCCTAAGCATGGGTAAACCCATGGGCCGATATCCCATACCCGTTACATAAACCCTAAAACCCCAAAAAGCCCACAAAAAGGGTGAGATCCCACGATCTCTGCTTCGCCTGGGTACTTTGTATTCAATCAGCCTGTCGAAGTCCCAAAAATGGTCAAGCACGACCAAGGTTCTCTCAAAACTTGGTCAAGGGCCAACATGCCTTGAACACTCACATGTGACTCATCCTGATTCACTCTGATCTAGGAAACACTGCTTCGAAGACCTCGATCTTAGCTCGAGCTGCCTCGACTTGTTGCTTCGCCAAAGCCTCCTGCTTGGCGAACTCCTGAAGTACTTGCTCAGTGAATGGCCTTTCCAGGTGTTGTTCTACTGTTGTGACCACCTGTTCCAATTGTGATCCTTGTCCCTCGATCTCTTCAAAAAGTGTGCAGGCTTCATCCTACACCGGCTGGAGTCGTTGTGTCACCTCCATAATTCGTCTCTAGATGGTAGTGAACTACCACTGAACTGTGCATTGCTCTTGCAACCTCTTCATCTTCTGAATGGCCATAAGATGCTTCAGTTGTGCTTGCACAGTCGATGCCTGCTACTTTGCCTCCTAGATTTATGCCTCTAATATCCTCAGCTCCAGGTCTTCTGCTTGCCAATCATAGGTCTATGCACTTCAATTAATTAGTTGCTTTCATTCTCAATCCAATGCACTGATTCTTTTGACTGTGCTCCTGGCATTTTCTTCCCTCTGATATCCTACTTCTTGCAGAGTGTTAGGCACCGCTTGAAGTTCTAGCTCTGCTACTCTTGCTTGAAGCTACTGAATGGCTTCAATGAGCTTCCCCACTTGGCTCTCTATTGTCTCTTCTTCTATCTGGGTCAAGCCTGGTAAAGAACGAAGTGATCTAGTTACTTCCACTCTAACCATAGTTTTCTCTGCGAGAAGCTGGTCTTTCTCTTTCTGGATTTTCTCTTTGTCCTCCTCAAAATTCGCTCTAATGTCATCTTTCTCTTGTTGCGCAACCTGAAGTTGCTCTAGGTATTCCTCCTTTTCTTGCTTCAAGGACTCTGTGGCATGTGATTTTTCCTCCTGGACTTGACGAAGTCGAGTCTCTGTGGCATCTTCTATCCTTTGCAATTGGGTGTGCTCATCCCACAATTCTACACCTTCGTATGATGACGGTGCGGTAGACATTGTATGGCTTGAATAAATAGCATGTTGTACCCCCTTCAGCTCCACCTCGATTCTGTCATACATCATCTCCTACTTTGCTTCATGTCGTTGCAAGATACCCTCTAAAGCATCTTCTACAGCTGCGATGATGAGGTCAACATCATCCACTATGAGAACATTCTGTGACTGAGGCTTGTTGGCTCAAGATTTCTTCCATGCTGAGGATTTCTTTAGAGAAACCTTCCTTTTCTTTGATGTCTCTTCCTCTGATAGGGGATCCTTTGGTGGTGTTATTTCTCCCTTTTCTTTATTGTCTTCTTCCCCTTCCTCTTCTTGGTTTACTTCGTCGCCTCCTCCTCCTCCAGGTGAGTCAGGCACAGTTTCCTCTGATGCGTTGTCCTTCTCTTCACTGTCTATGTCCTGCACTTCCTCCTCCTCCTTATTTTTCTTAGCGTTGCTTGGTCCATCATACTCAGTCCTGGTGACCACAGGACTTCCGATGAGGCAGGATCATCAGAGAGTTTTGCATCTCCAACCGGTACAAGGAATTCAACCGTCCATTCCTTGGTTATCTCCTCCATGTCTTCATAGGTCAATTTGTAATAGGATTGCAGCTCGTCCTTGCTTTCATCCCTCCGCACAGTGATGTAAATGAAGTGGCAGTCGGCTCGAAACTTCGCTAGTGTCTTGTAAGTATTCAAGGTGTTCGAGGTCATTCGGGGGAATGACTCAATGGCACACGTGAGCTGTAAGTAGTAATCATGGAACACCGCATTTGATTGCCAGTGCTTTTCCATATCACTCGTGTACCACAAGGTGGTGAACCTTGTGGAAAATGGTTTTGATGGCTCAACTTCATGGAATGTCGCTCCCTCCAGCATCTCCCAAGAAAAAAATACTATTCAGATAAAAAATGAACTAAAGTGGAACTCATATCCTTGGTCCTATGCTTCACGGTAGTCCTTCCCCAACTCATTGACAAGGCTTCTCACCCAGTTCATTTGCATCCCTTCGACACACTTCCTTGCAAGGTCGACTACAAATCCTGTGACTTGTGTCGGCCTGTTCTTTCTGACGATATTGACAGCGATCAGTTGATAAGCTAGGCACACTAGGCCATCTTGGATGGAGGATACCTTGTAGCCTCACTTCCCCTTCTCCACATCGTCAT
Organism: Picea glauca; assembly: GCA_000966675.3. NCBI lineage: Eukaryota > Viridiplantae > Streptophyta > Pinopsida > Pinales > Pinaceae > Picea > Picea glauca. The sequence continues at coordinate 1,130,272 of JZKD02S2287310.1, read as the reverse complement.
ATGCTTCCTTTATTCGATGCGCCAAGGAGCGATCTGATGTCTTTCCTGGGTAGAACAGGTGAGGGTCTGGTCCCTTCATGCTTAATCCAGTAATGAGGTGGATCAGCACCAGATCCACAGTGATGCGCCTATCCAACCACAGATACCCACCATGGTAGCACGACAGGAGGATTTTAACGCATGCATTAACCTCCCGATGTCTGTCAAAGTGGGGGATCTTTAGGATGTTCAATATCGTCGATCTTGTAATCTCCTTGATCCATGACTAGGGAATTATCTTGGGCTTATTCCTAGTCATATTTGTTAGGTAGCGATGCAATGTGAGCATCACATAATTATTCCTATCATCGAGGTTGAAATAACTTATCTTTAGCGCTGGGATCAATCCCAGCTATGGTCCTACTGCGTGGATCCCTTTCGGGAGGTACGCAGTGATGAGCGTGTACTCAGGATGTTGTCACGACTAATTGCACTAGCTAGAGGTGGGATGTAGTCGGGAATACCGACGGGATCTTCTTTGCATTCACCATATCATCGCGGTGCTTTCTTATTTTCTCAATTGTTGCTCGACTAGATCGACATGTAGTCGAGGGGGATTCTTGCACTCCTCCCATCGACGAGGCCTGTATTCCTGCAGACATGACCTTCTCAGCCATAAGGTTGATCAATATTTCTTATACCGACTTCTCTATTGCGCTAAGGTCGCCCGACATGCACACTCGTAATCAAATAACTCGAGTAGGCAAATAGATATTCAATGTGGTCAAGTCAATGATGAGGTCTAGACAACACAACGTAGTGTGTGATCACTTCTCTATTTGCTCGAATATCTCAGTTTGCAAAAGATGCCCTGGTAAGGCATTCGATGGATTAAATAAGAAATTTCGTAATAGATTCCTCCAACTGGTAGGAATGACTCAATCAATACGATTCCATCCATTGTGGCGTGGTCCGAACAGTCCAATGGAGATTTTCCTGGAAATAACTGTGTTTCTATCCATTCTGGAGCATCGTTCTAACGGTCGGGACGCCTCCAACGGTCATATAGCTTCGTTGTGGCGAAGTGCCATTTTGCGCAGTTCTTGTATCCCAACGAGGTTCAAGTTCTGCAAGCCTGCCTTCTGCGAAGTCTCCTCTGGAACTTCCTGCAGTCTTTCTAACTTTGCTTTCTTCTTGCTAAGTTTTCTTGCCTTCTTCCCTGTGATCTGAGTCACGGGGTTCCTCTTTCCATTCTTGTTCTTATCTTCTCTTAGCATACTAAATTCTCACTGCTGAGGGTCTTCCAAAGGGTTCTAATGTAATACCTCTTCGCTTACTATTTCTGGGGTAGGTGTTCTTCTCTCCTGCATGGATAGGTTCTTCAAGCCTTCATGCATTCTTTCAAATTCGAAAACTAAGTATCTGGCCCTCAGTTGCTTCGACTTGTCCTTTTGTTCTTCTATTAGTCGCTCTATTTTCTTGGCTATAAAGTCCCTTAATTCTTTCTTTTTCTATTCTATAACTTCTTCCTCTGCTTTCCTCTGGATCTGATCTGTCTCAATCCAAGTCTTTCCTAACAAAAGTGCAAATGGGGCGTTGTTCTCCACAAACTTAATGACTTCAAATTATTCTTCAGCCAATGTTCCATGGGCAATCATAGGTAAATGAGTAAGTCTTCTACATAGGTTTATCATATTTCCTTTAAACAATCCTATCCCTCCTAATGAAGGAATCATAGCAGGCTTTCCCAAAATTTCCCAAGTGCTTTCTGGCATGATATTCACTTGTGTTTCCTCATCCAAAAAATAGTCTATGTCGAAGTCTCCTATTCTTGTTTCTATGCATTGATTTTCTTTTAAGATCTCTGGTAAATTGATGTATCTCTGATCATTCAGTGTTTCTCTCAGCTATAATAATATCTTCTCTTATTCTTTCTGATTCTCTATCATATCCTTATTTTCTTGATCTTCCCCATGGTTTTCTTGTCTCAGGTTCATTGTTTCAACTTTGTCAATCATTCTAGGCCAATCCAAAACCTCATGATCAATGGATTTACAACAAAGACAAATAGGACCTATACCAAGGGATTCCTTAGCAAGATGTCTCGATCTTCTGCAATTATAACATAGTGTTAATCCTCTCTTTCTTTTGAATGATCCCCAACCTTTTCTATACTACGCACTGAGATCACATTGATGAACTTGCAAAAAATTATTTCTAGGATCTTGCATCCACTTGTTAGTCCAAAAATTCTTTCTATGCATAGGAATAACATATCTTTCACTATTTCTATAAAATCTATTCAGATCAAATCTTTCTTCTTCTAGTTATGCCCTAGTTTTTAGACTAGGACAAAATCTATCAAACATACCTAGATTCATGCTTTCAAAGAAAACATTTCCACGTATCTTACCTTTATCAAAGCACAAAGATTCAAGATCTTACCTCTTCCTTCAGATCGAGCTTCCTTCTCTTAGCACAAAGCTTTGCAAGTCAAGTAGAATACTATGCACTACAACAATAGATCTACGCACAGAGCTTTCTCTTTTCTTCAGTTCCCAGCAATCACAGCTTCAGGTATTGACAACAGAACCATTTTTTGGCACACAGGGGCAGACCCGGGGTTCAATGCTTAAACAATGCACCAAAAAAACCCTAACTATTGGCTCTTTCGGCAACACCTGCGAAGTAGATGAAGTCTCACCCGTGGTAGAGGCAGGGAGGGTTGCAGGACTCAAGTGTCTACAACCTAGCTGGGACACAGATCTGTGATTACACACTTCAACAGAGCACTTATCCAATAGTATGCATTCAGTTATGATTCCTATTCACATCGCATATTAAACCTAATTGTAGATCAGTGCAGTAGTAATCAATATTAAACACATATAAGCATTCAACACATAGCATTAGAGCAAATTTAGCATCTATTCATATATCAAGCACTAAGCGTCAATGTATCTACCTATCATATATCCAGAACAGTGCACTAAGAAAATATAAACGTAACCATCATGAACACATAGCACAAAGCACAATGACACAGGATGTACGTGCTTCACCCTAGCGTGGGGCTACGTCCACCAACTCTTATTCTTCTTTATTAGCTTCTTCCAATCTTCTTACATGCACCAAGCCACAGATCCAACTCCGCAAAGGACAGGAGATCTGTGAACACCTCGCCAGATCCTCCTTCCCTAAATTAGATCAAGGCAGCAAGCCTTACACCGTCTACGCCCAAAGCACTTACAAAACACTTGCACTTAGCTCTGCAGGTCTTAACTCATTCATGCACAAAGACAACTAGCCAAGCACTCAGCCAATTCTAGTTTTCCTTACATCGCTTAGTTGTCTATTTATACATTACAAAAAGGGGCCTAAGCATGGGTAAACACATGGGCCGACATCCCATACCTGTTACATAACCCCTAAAACCCCAAAAAGCCCACAAAAAGGGAAAGATCCCGCGATCTCCGCTTCACCTGGGTGTTTCGTCTTCGATCAGCCTGTCGAAGTCCCAAAAATGGTCAAGCACAACCAAGGTTCTCACAAAACTTGGTCGAGGGCCAACAACACCAACACTGATATTTTGTGAATTGTCGATTTGAGATATGCAAGAGATCTCTTCCAAATATTACTCTATGTCTAGATTTTAAATACAAATCTAGTTTTCTTAGTCAATTATGTAGTTTTAAAACTGGTAGCGCATAACTACGTGCAATGATGATATCTCTACTTTAACTTTGATCCCAAAGGGATTTTTACTTCAAAGAAAATATGGCATTTGGTTGTCCACACTCCAAATAGCAATGGTTTTCCATTTGTGATTGCAATCAAGTTTAAATTCCCAAGTGACATATTAGGTATTGCAACATAGCATGTATGTACCAATGTTTGAATGTTTGAGAAATTCCTTTGTGTTTTTTTTCTTCTTACTCATTTATTATTTGTTCTAGGAAGTGAACTATGTCCATGTTTTTAGGTGTCTTTTGTGTGGTCATTTCTAGTTTCCAGCAATGGCATTACAAGACAAATCTATGGATAGATTGGCAATAAATGGGTAGAATGGTAGCATTGAAGACATTGGCTCTAGAAGAATAGGTTCTTGTAGGACTCAAAGCACCAATGTATGATCAAGCTATCTAAGACACTAGGCTGCCTAAAGTATCGAAGCACCAATGTATCAAGTTGCTCTTCTATTAAATTTGATTGTTTGGTTTTACTAATTTCCAATATCTTGAGTTAACATAAGAATTATATACTTTCATAGATATTCCCTGTGGAAGTTAGGGTTTATGATTGTTCTTGAAATTAGTTTCAAACACGTCAGTTTGGAATTTTCACTATAACTTCTTTTCTAGAACTTTTCAGACTGTGAAATTTCCAAAGATCTAATGAGACATATAGAAGTACCTCACGTAAAAATTTAAGATGTTGGTTCACTCTAATTTATGAGATATTCCCTATGGAAGTTAAGGTTCCTGAATGGTCCTGAAATCAATTTCAAATAGGTCAGCTTGGCATTTTTTTCTATAAAAAAATTTCTAGGACACTTCAGACTATGAAATTTTCATGGATCTGAGGAGACACACAAAAGTACCTCAAGTAAAAATTTCAGAATCTGATTTCAAAAATTGGATATGTGGCATGTTGTACAAGTTCGTTCTTAGGAAGAGGCCTAAAACAACAATATTTTGGAAAGTTACCATTTGGAAATTCAAATTTTGGTCAAACTTGGTAGAGGTAGAAGTAATGAATAGACCTGGTGAATGTAGAAGCAATGAGTAGAACTGGGGAAGGTAGAAGCAGTGAGCAGACCCGATAAAAGTACAAGTAGTAAGAAGACTCGGTCAAGGTTGGTGCAACTCACACAAAGAGATTGGTGTCTCTTGCTAAGTTGGTGCTTAGTGAAGGGGATTTGTGTCTCCACTATATCAGTGTCTACGAAGATCTTTAAGAGTAGGTTTGTGTTTCTTAAATAAATAGAATGATATCTCTCGCTAAGTTGGTCCTTAGTGGTGGGGAATGGTGTCTCCAGTATATTGGTGTCTACAAATATTTGTAAGAGTAGGTTGGTGCCTACTAGGAATTGTACCAATGGGGGTTGGTGTATCCAGTAGGTTGGTTCCTAAAAATATTTGTAACAACAGGTTGGTTCCTAAAAATATTTGTAACAATAGGTTGGTTCCTACAAAGAATTATAAAGAGAGGTTTTGTGGTTTTCTCCCGAAAGGGTTTCCATGTAAATCGTGTGTTCTATGTTCTGTAGTTAATTTATCTCATATGTGATTGTTCTCTTATGGTTGATGAAATTTTGAATAAGAAAAGAATGTCTTATACTGATTCACCCTCCCCCTCTTAGTATAAGTGTATTCTCAACATAAGGGAAATAACAAAGATGACAGATCAAGGAAACAATATTTTTGATGATCAAAGGAGAAGAAGAGATCGAGTTTGCCCCATGAAGAGAAAATATTGTTGTTGAGATATGGCCATACACAAATTTCCTTCCAATGACAAAAAATACACTAAATATGTGTACAGATCACCCTTTTGTAATCAATTTCCTTCTTAATAAAATCCCCATCAACCTTTTTTTCTTCCCATTTGGGTTTCCAAGGAAGATATGGTGTCCATTATGCCTTGAATGTTTGATATTTCGTTATGTTTGTGAAAAAGAAGTTGTGTGTGAGTTAGTTCAAGTTGTTCTCTATACTTAAATTGTTGCACGTAGTTGAATCAAAGGTTTAATGGTCAATTCCCACTGAGGTTCGAATTGTTTCACTTATAATTTCACTCTCCATTATGATTTAAGTGAATTCCAATAGCTCTGGAATGAACACCTTCCATTCAAAGCTCATATGAAATCATGGGTGGAGATTTACTAGATGTTGGCTATTGTTTTTGTTCCCATTCCCTTTAACCAACAATTCTCTCTACATTCAGATCATTGGCATTGTTGCTAAGTAGTGAACCAAATCCAAAATAGAATAGACTTTCTTTGGACCATTGGTTGGCATTCAAGTGGCCCAAATTTGTTTTCTAGATTTTCAATTAAATATTGTAACTAGTTAACAAACAACAATTGAAGAGGAATGATCTCAACCTATTTTTTATTGCACATACCTCATTTAATTTTATTCCGCAAAGTATCCATGTCAATGAAATGGATAGGCCACAAACCTACCATTTATGAATCAACCTCACATGTAAATATACTATAATACATATATTTTTGTATTTGTGTATTTATATGTCATATCTACATGTGTGTGCATACATTTGCAGGTGCATTCATTTAGTTTGATACCCAACACAATAACTATTTTTGTATTTGTGTATTTATATGTCATATCTACATGTAAAAATGTGTGCATACATTTGCATGTGCATTTTCATTTAGTTTGTTACCCAACACAACAACATTTATGAAAAGTTAAAGTATGAGAAAAAAAAAATTGTGCATTATGAAAAAGTGAAATAAACTTTGAAAAAAAGGAAGAACGCAATAGAGTCAAGAAGAAATAATGTAAACATGAAGGAGTATGTTTGCACAAAAGCATATAAAAGTCCAACAATGTGTAGTTTAAAGACTGCTAAAAAAACAGATGTCAAATATAGGAATGAAACCAATTCATATGACTATGATATTTGCAAGTTAAGTTAGTATTATTGTCTTTGTTAATTTGGAAAGCAAAAGTCAAAAGAAAATCTATGATTTAAAGTTTTTTTTTGGGCATTTGATTGTTTGATTTATTCAATCTCTTCAAAATTCATCATAATGTCTTTTTACAATATTTACATGAAATAATTCAAAAAATGTATCTTGATAGTCTAAATTCATTCATTTTATGATAATCTCACATGACACACATTTAATATGTTCAATGAAAATAATTTTTATAAATAAAATGTATACTCTTACTAATTCAATTATTTATTCCATAAAAACGATATTATTTTATTGTAAAAACTTATCCACATATGCTTATAAATCATAAATTTTTTATTTTATTGTAAAAACTTGTCCACATATGCTTTATATTGCTTTATATGATTACAAATAAATCATAAATTTTTCTAATTTTTGAATAATGTTTTTTATTAATAAGTATATAAATTTATGTATACAAACATATACATTAATGTGTCCCATTAATATTTCAACAAAATACGATCTATTATTAATATTTCAAAATATGATTTATTATTTTTTATAAGAAAACTTCAATTTTTTTTTAGTGATATATATTCACATGGTTTAAAAAACACAATATTAATACTCTTTTGAAAAGAAAAATGAAGGGTGCTCCTTTATGATTAGCCATATAATCATGGTTAAAAATTTATGTGAAAATCCTAAAATTTAACAATATTTCAACCCCACAAATTTGATCACGATTTAATATAGTAAAATTAAAGTTAAAATCTACAAAGTTAATCATCAAGCCTATTTAACCATATTTCAACCTCATAAGTTTGATCATGATTTAACATAGTAAAACTAAAGTTAAAATCTACAAAGCTAAATACCAAGTATCTTTAGCTCTTAAGCCAATTGCTCACACATGCTATATAATCTTCTCAAATCGAATCCAATCTATCTTCACGCTATCCATTGGTTGTGTGAAGGCGTCCCCCCGCCTGTTAGTTCACGGGTTCTGACCATCGATACTCATTGGGTGAAAATAAGCATCCCCGAAAGGGCACTAACTGTTGGTTGTTCTGGGTGGATTGCATTGCTCCAGTCAGCTCTTTGTTTTATCGAGTAGGTGTACAAGCAATCTCTATAGTCTCTTCTCGCTCTCCAGGTGATTTTAAATCAAGCAATTAGTTCTAAGCAGTGATATTGGGTTATGGCCCCCATGTGCCATTCACTCCCCCCAATCACCCCAGGAATGGTAGCAAGACTAGGCAGCTTTGAAGAACAAGGTGGTATGGGTACCTAATGGCAATTCAGTGTACCATTTGGCGACAATACCCGTTAGGGTTTGTTGAAATAGACTATGTCTCATAAAGTCTTCTATGATACTATTGGAGGAACACCACAAATGAAAAGTCGTTACGTGGTTGAAAGAATCATCGCCTACTTTTCCTTCAAATTTGGGGATATCCGACAGTAACTCGATAGGCACCCTATTTTTAAAGTAAACTAGACATGTTATTAGGTTTGACCTAAAACTTGATATGGTAACTAAGTGTTAACATTTTTGATGCTCATATACATAGTCATTCTCCATATAACATTTTGCCAAAACAAAGTTATCATATCAATAACTATGTGAGTTACCTTGTCTTTAATTTGTTAAATTTTCATTACCACATAATATTTTAAATGATCTATTGTTATAAAAAATAATTTGTTAAATTTTCATTACCACATAATATTTTAAATGATCTATTGTTATAAAAAAAATAACAATATTTTTAATATAATAATATGTATATAACCATATCCTTATTAATTAAATATTACTAAATATTTTATATTATCCACTATCATAAAAAAAGAAAAAGATGAACAATACTTTTAATATATATAGATAGATTTACATAGTACCATATCCATCATAATATGTGATTTACATAGTACCATATCAATCATAATATGTCATCAATATCTAAGAAATAAGAGATACTATCATAATGATCTTTGCAATGACATCGATTCATATTGACAACATTGATTTTAATAATTCGATCTATATATGCAAATAACCACCAAAATTTATTAAATCAATCTATATAAATAATAATATGCTCCCATGTCCATTCATCCCATCGTCTTCGGTCATATTATCCTCTTTAAAGATGTTGTGGCTTAGTTTTAACTAAGTGTTGGTATAAAGAAGAGTTTAGCATAAGAAATCATAAAAGCTTGAGCATGCATTTACATAAGTTTGAGTATGTAGGGTGAAAGAGTTATCGTGTATATTCTTTGTGGTCAATTTTCTAGATACTCTATGCATGTCTATAAAGATGTACATTGTTTTGTACTATGTTTGTATGAGTGGATTATAGTTAGAAAAAAATCCTAGTATATTTTGAAATATTTATAACCATTTTAGATTTTAAATGTCTATATATGAAGCCTATAATGTAATTTCAGAAATTTGACATTAGAGATAAGTTTTCAAAGGGAATGTTGTTGTTATGAATTCTCGGTTATCGTTCTATGTCGAAGTTGTGTCATGTCATGTTTGTTGTTAATACATTTGATCACCATTTTACCTATGTGTTTGTGTTTGTACTATATTTAAATGTGTTTATGTTTAAATGTTTATGTGTATTTTTTATTAATTTTAATTTTGTTAGTTTCAATAGTTTTGAATGAGTGAATAAGTTTATAAAGAATGTGATCCCCATAAAATATTTAACATTTTTAAAATTATTTAATGGAAACTATCATATATGTTTCAAGTGAGACTTCTTTCCTCTAAAAAGGTTGAACATGCTGATGTATTAGATTACATCAAATCATTTTTGGACACTTCTTATAGACCTTGGTTCTATCACAATGCAAATGATATGGTTCTATTGTTGGAACCTTAACCAATGCAAAGTATTAGAGATGCGGTGGAGGTCGGAGAAGGATGAGATTCAAGATTGACTCGAAGAAAGGTACCATGGTTTGAATCTCCCCGGGTGAGGTGCACTAGCCTATGCCAACATGTTTACTAGGGATGTCATCCATGAGTGTGGGGCAATGTACCTTGGGTTTCTCTGTGATATTTTTCTTAGAAAGAAGAGTAATGATATTCTAAAGAATATTAGTATCCCTTTATTTATCCAATAAATATTACTGGTCTTAAGGGAGAGTAAGCATTATCATCAATAATAAAAGAAAAAGAACAAAACTAACATAAAAAAATAGTTAAACTAACATAAATTACATTGAGAGTAGCGACATGCATCTACAACTCGTTATGGATTGAGAGTAGTGAAATGCATCTACAACTTGTTATAAATGAGATGTGTATTACAATATATATCTACCTTACTATAAATTAAATATTAAAATAAATGTAATATATAAAAATAATTAAAATAAATCAAATAACCACATTAATAATATATATATAT
>JZKD02S2287310.1:1101603-1119986 GCA_000966675.3 Picea glauca | reverse complement strand
TACTAATTTTGAAGCTATATAGTTTTAAAAATCTTGATAACTATGAAAAAAAAAAAGGTGCGACGTTTTTTTTTTTAATATTATAGATGATATATACACATTTTTGTTAAAGGAAGTTATGTTTTTATCTTTCCAGATTTGTAATATCTGAGGTGTATATATTTTATTAAATGGTATATTAATATTCAAATTTATCTAACATAAAACATATATATTGATATACGATCTAATAAAATATACATTCCAGATATTACAAATTTTATGATAAAAACATAACCGCCTTTGACAAAGATGTGTATATATCATCTATAATATTAAAATAAAAATAAAAATGTTATACCTTTTCTTATTCATAGCTATCAAGAAATCTTATGATAAAAACATAACCGCCTTTGACAAAGATGTGTATATATCTAAATATGTTAACCAGGAGTAATTTTTTTTTTGGAATTTTGTTTTTCAAGCAAAAAAACGGATTTGAATCTGGCCAAATTTTAAGGGTTTGTTTGAATTTTGTATGGATGAAAGTTCCATATATTTCGGATCTTATCCCAAAAGTTTTGTTCGATTTTAAACCAATCCAAATACTCAGAAAATCAATCAAAATTCTGGATTAGTCTGAAATTTAAAAACAAACCATCAAAAAAATCTACAGAAAAAATAAGAAGAAAAATTACTCCCTAATTAGTCCACTCCATATATATCATCTATAATATAAAAAATAAATAAATAAATAAATGTCACACCTTTTCTTATTCATAACTATCAAGATTTTTGAAACTATCACCTCTCTTATTATGACTTTTATGATATCGCCTATTAACATATACTCTCCCCCGAGCTCTTAATCACTTTAAGACTCTTTAACAAACATTGCGGATACAAATTTACATTCTTATCTTTAAAGTTGATTATATATGAAAATTTTATTAAATTCTTATTAAATATGTGGTAAAAATATATCCTCTAGTGTATTATCAACTTATTTAGTGTATTATCAACTTATTGCATTTACATCAAGTGTTTATTGATTTTTAATCATATAAAATATTTCATTCTATATAAATTTTCGAATAAAAATGTTTTTTTTTATGAAAATTGTGTAAGAGGTTTTGAAACGTCCACACAATTTTTATTCAGATTTTTTTTTAACATTATGATTAATTGTGAAAATTTACATATTCAAATTTGATTCAAAATATCACGTGATTATTTCAAGGTGTGCTTAGAAGATTAGTCTATGTTTATTATTTGATTGGTTTTGTCCATCATCTCGCACCATAATCAAGTCCTTTTAACTATGGTGGTGGCTTGTACAAATTACATTAAATTAAACTTAAGGTCGTAAGGAACTTAAGGTTGTAAGAAATTTAAGGTTGTAAGAGTTACATATATAAATACATATATAATATTAATATTAATTTAGCAAAGTTGTTTTTTTTCAAAGTATGAAATGTATTTGGTATTCAAGGATATTGATATAGTAGCATCCTTAGATCTACCTCAATGTGTAGTTACATAATTGTGTAAAAGCTAAACTTGGCCACCTATAATAACCCACTAGTGGTCGATAAGGGGGCAGACTTTTGTACCTACTAGATGATTCTAGGTCTTGGGTTGCTAACTTGTTTCCTTACATCTAAGAAAAACAAACTCATAGCCAAGTAGAGGCAATTTAAGGTCTTACTCCAGGACCAAATGGTGGTTTCATCCTATCACTAGTATCTACTAGTTACACAATATCTCATCATGATCATCAATGATGCTATTAGAAAGGGGTCGTGTGGTATCCAAAAGCGTCTAACATTTTTCCCCATACATGAAGCTTGAGGATATCAAAGAGGGGGCATGTGGTATCTAGAAGCATCTAATATTTGACCTCATACACAAAACCTAGATACTATAACTCGGTTATAATTTAAATTCATATCCAAGAGGAAGGGTGTTGTTTGCGTGTGTGTGTAAGGTTTTTTTTCCTGATGTTTGTGCTTTGAATCAATCACAAGATACAACAAATATAGGAAATTGCAAGACCCCAACCATAGCAAGAAAGTTGTAGGTGGATGGCATGATTATGGTTGGATTAGATCCAAATGAATCTGTGGGTCCTAGGTTGGTTATGGTTTTCAAACAAAAAAATGAAACCTTACTTGTGAAGAAAACAATGTAGCAATGTGCCATAGAAATGAGGGTGGCGCATTGACAATAATGACAATGCCAGGAGGGCTAGGGAGGATTTCCTGTGAGAGGGCCTTGTGAACCAAAGGTGGCAAGGTGGACCTCTATGAGTAAGTGTTCTCCAATTTGAATTTATGAGATTAAAAATACATTGAAAAGTCGTGTATTTGAGGTCTATCAAGGGATTGTGTCTAAGATTTTATGGATCATTGCTCCTCAATGCATTGCTCAAATTGATGTTATCCTTCCCCATTGTCATGAGGGAAAGCTAGAACTTGAGAGCAATATTCCTTAGGTTCCATATCCTAATCGAGTCACTTTCCAAGTGTTTGAATTTTCTTTTATATGGGAAGTGTTTGTTGAAACTCTTGTATGTCAAGTATTTGATGTCTAGGATGTGTTTGACAAAACACTTGCATTTCAATTGTTGGAAGAAAGTCTTGTACAAATTGTTTTGGTGCAAATCCTCATACCAAGAGAGAATTTCAGATTATGATCAAGTCTCTCTTTGGGAAAACCTTATGCTTGTGGGTGAATTTGAATGGCTTTGTGGTGGATTTAAAGCAGAAGTTGAAGCATAGATTTGGGATTCCTATTTCCCAACAACATCTTATTTATGAGGGTAAACAATTGGAGGATCTCTCTCAGATAATTGATTATCATATTTGCAAAGATTCAACTCTTATATTGGCATTGTGATTGTGTGGAGGAGTGGTGGGTATTGGTATGTCTTTTAGGGATGTCATAAAAGACCAAGATACCTCTCCAACCAATTCAAAATTTTATCCTCTTTCTAGTTCCAATATGGTGGATTAGGTTGAGGAGTTGCTAATGGTTGAAATTATAGCACTGGAAGTTACACATTTTCATTCATTATATGAAAAAAAAATTACATGCATATTTAATAGGTATCGGCCTCCTACATTGTCCTTGTGGTTCTTTTTCTTGTTCAATTTATGATCATGCTAATTATCATCAGGTGTTTGAGGAGGATGCTTGGTTCTAAGGAAGTGAAGGAATTTTTTTAACCCCTTGCCTTTCATATTTTGATCATAACACTATGCTCATTACTAGAATATTATTTTGGGTTCATCTTCCCAATTTTCCACTGAATTTTGGTATTTATTAGTTTATGAGGATATTAGGAATAATTTGGGCATTTACATAAAATCTAATTTTGAAAGAGTTGTAGTTGGTTTATGTAGATATGTGCATATATGTGTTGAGATGGACATTAGTAAGGATCTTCCAGACGAAATGATTCTCAAATGGAAAAAAAAATTACACACAGGTCTTGGATTATGAGAACACAACATTTAGATGTAGGATATGTCATCTACAAGATACTTGTCCCCATACTCATGCTCATCCTCCTAGGAAAAAGGGGACCAAGTAAAACTCATAGAGATGGATTTTTTTTGGAAGAATCAAGTTTGGATATTGACATTGATTCAAATGAGGTACATCAACAACTGACTACAGAATGATGAAAATCAATAGCCAAAATTGTTGATTCAGGAATCCTCTTCTTGAGGGATTGATTCAAAGAAATAGATATAGGGCTTTCCCCTTCGAAGGAGGTTGTGGTAGATAAAGACTATCTAAATGGCATGAAAAGACATCATAAAAGTGATACCTCTAATTCAGATAAGAAACTAGTTCCTTCTTAAAAAAAAAACATCGATGTCTCAACTTCTAATTCATAGTTAGTTATGGTGACTCCTCATTCCACGAAGTCACAAGAAGTTATATTCTATAAGCAAAAGTCATATCATATAACCTCGTAACGTGATGGTATTTCTTCTTTGTAGACTATTCATTTTTTTTTCAATCTAATTGAAAAAGGGAGGAAGTCATGAAGTAGCGGTTGATATATAACCGGAAAGGGAGGAAATCGTAATAGGAGATTTATATGTATAAATAATAATTAAAAGAATACAAGTTAACGTAAAATATCATTCCCATTCCAATCAAAATTCTAAAATTGGATTGTAATTATGAGAGTGGTCAAAAGCTTATGGATAATGTAAATGTATATGTCAAATTATACGGTATCATCTTTGATTTTGATTTTTAAAATTAAATAAACTAAATTCATGTAAAGGAACATTTCGTCGACATTCATGTTGATACTATATCCCATTTTCTAAAGCAATTATTAAAGACTAGTTGATATTATTATCCATTTTTCCAAACAATTAAAATATATTGCAATAACATCAAAATTAAAATATATTGCAAGTATAGATATTAGTATTCTCATGCAAAACATCTACGCCCCCATACACCAAAAAAACAAAATTGTCTTTAGCTAAAGACATATGATTTTTTATATTATAAAATATTTTTATTTATTTTTATATATTGAAATGTTAATATGTTATAATAATTCAGAAAATGTTCAATTACGGTAGCATATATATGTTTGCAGGTGTGATTTATACATATTTACATGTGGAGTTGCACACATACATTTGCATACATATTTCTATCTAGTTTATGTATTTTTTTCAATTGTATATATTTATCTTTAGTTTATTTTCTTTTTAATTATGGTGTTAAATAGGAAACTCACTCATGGATAGGTGAGTCCCTCTCATGGATACGTGAGTCCTTTTATTGATCAGACAAGACTAATGATAGGCTTTGGATAAATTACAATGGGTTTGTTTTACTAGATCAATTTTGCATATTCAATTTATGCTAATAAGTGAGAAGAAAAAGTATTACTTTTAATTGATGATTGTCATATCATATCTAGGTTGATGTAGCTTCCAGATTTAGATCCAAGCCTCTGCAATTAGACACTTACACACATACAACAACATATACCCTTTTCAACCTTGTTTAGCATGAGAGAAATTTAGTGTACAAATAGATCTAATCTAATTTTCTCAAGACAAATCAGATCTACCAATGCATAGTATAAAAAATCATAGATCACATACATTGGAGGGGGGAATACCATAGATCTATATATTATATGTGAAGAAAGTGCAACATGGCATGTTACCCTGAGACTGTTGTAGTACCTTCTAGCTCCAAGCTCTAGAGACTCCTCCTTAACCCTCTACCTCAAGTGTGAATATATCAACAATCTACTCTCTCAAGACAATAGTGAGGATGTCTCTCTAGTTATATTATGGCAGCATGAGGCTATGATGAATGAATTCACACTTGACCATTAGCCCATACCCTTGATTTTCCCTTCTTTTATAGAATGATGGGGAGGATTATAGATAGGTTCAAGGCCCAAAACTTAGTGAAAATAGGTCATGCACAAGTTCCATGGCTCGTGATACATCATGGCCAACCCATCCTTCATTAATATCCTCGTAATTATTCAAATCTAGAAGGTTCTAGGGGTGATCACTTGCTGCATTAAGGAAACAAGCGACTGGTCACTCCTTGAATGAAGACAACAATCAACTTGTCACTCCTTGAATGAACAAAACAATCGACTGGTCACCCTTTTAGATAGGGAAAGAGCGACATGGCTAAAAAACATGGTTTTTTGTGGTTGAAATATGTGATTTCGAAAAATTGACATCAGTAGGTCTCTTGTGAGGCCTAGGGTGGTAAATAGAGGTGTAACATATGCCCCCTAATGTATGAGGTCAGAAGAGGAACTGATCGTTGAAATACATTACCATTAAAGTACATAACAATGGAGTGGCATAAGGAAGGAGCTTGAAGATCAAGTAACTAGTAAGTACCTACAAATAGTTGTCAACCAAATATATAGATCATCCTTGAGGTAGGCATGTGTGTGCTTGGATGTAGAAAAAAGTATGGTTGCTAACACAATACGATGTGGATCCATGAAGTGATATGAAAGACCATGCCATGCAAAAGTATACAGTGAATCCATGTCATAAAAGAGATCATAGGGAAAGGAAATAATATCACAATATACATTAGGAAGACATCAAGCACCAATGAGAGTGCCAATGTGGTCTTCCAAGTACTCAAACAATAGTGATATACTCCATCAGAACTTAGGAGCAGTAGCATAAATGGAAGATGCCCCCAAATTCCAAGATCTTCAGTCCAACCCCATTGATGGTACGATTCTACAACATGTGAATGGATGAGTCGATGTCGAGCATGGTAGAAACCCCTTGATTACTGGTCATTGATGAATACCATTAACAAACGGAAGGGGACCCACCAATAATGGAAATGGACCCCAGAGTATCTAGTACAAGCTAGTGAGTGTGAATAGAGTAGTTGATGTCGAACACTCATAGAATCGATTGATCAAGAGTCAATGAGGTAAACACACTGCTGATCACAAGGAATCCTACTATTGATGATTGTAAGTTCCAAGGTACTAGTTGGGTTCTAGATCATTTTCCTAGAGAATGAGCTCGTGTTGATATGAAGAGATCCATTGAAGGAGGGCCTTAATGTATCCCCAATCAATCGACATGAAACAATCACTTGTAGATATTATGAAGATACATCATGATTACCATCATTGAGAGGCATCAATAGGAAAATATAATGAGAGATAAATCAATTATATAATGCAATAGGAAAAGGGTTGTGATTAATCAGTTACACATTATTATTATTATTATGTAAATATTATACATTAACATCTCCTTTAAGATTAACTTAGGGGTAAGGGATGCTATGATAATCCATTATTTATATTATGTAATCAATGATGAAATGTAAGAAAGGATAATACCCACACATAGCATACCACATTCGAAGAAAATCCAAATCTTGTTTGATGTTGAAATTGGTTTATACAAAAGGAGCAACCTTTGGTTTAACAACTGGATTATTATCCAAGACCATTTTGACCTCTGTCAACCAAGGTGATTGTAATGTTCCCAAGCCATTATGCCAGGAACATCACGGTTTTGGGTGTCTTTTTAAACTTTTMTGRTTGTGGYATTTTGTCAAACACTTTGTTGATCTACTTGTTTACATGTGTTTACTTRCAGGATGGCCTCTTGATTTYGGCCTTAGGGTTTTAGTTGATGATTTATATGTRTGTTGCAGCAMTAAACAAGAAGATACAATCATGGAACATACCTCAACCATATGCAATATGATAGACAAGCCAAAACACTGCAGATCTGATTTTATTCATAATAATAGAAGAACCTGCTACAATGAAGATGTCGATCTGGAATGTACATTAGATGGCTAGAAGATAGGAGCTGCTACAAAATGATCCAATAGAAGACGACAAGCCTCCAAAGGCCGAATATCCAATGAAGACCGATGCAAGAGTAGATCTGGGGCGTATGAGTGCCAAACCCCAAGCTGGAAGATACCACGCTCTAGTAGAAGATTGAAACCCTCAATAATTCGACCCTACTTTCAAAGACCTCCAAATGCTACGCTGAATATGTCGAACTCTAGATCGGGATGAGTAGAATCCCGTCCTGAAATCTCAAACCGAAATACCAAGGGAAACTCCTCCAAATGTTGAATCCTCCAATGAGTCGCGTCCTCCTGAAAAATGCCAAACACTACAATTTCGGCCCTGATGAAGGAGACCTCCAAATACTCCACTGAATATGTTGAACTATAGATCAGGATGAGTAGAATCCCCTCCTGAAATCTCAGATCAAAATACCAAGGGAAACTCCTCCAAATGTTGAATCCCCCAATGGAGTTGTGTCCTCCTAAAACTGTCAAACCCTACAATTTCGGCCTTGATGAAGAAGACCTCTGAATACTCTGTTGAAGATGTTGAACTCTAGATCGGGATGAGTAGAATCCCCTCCTAAAATCTCAGATCAAAATACCAAGGGAAACTCCTCCAAATGTTGAATCCCCCAATGGAGGTGTGTCCTCCTAAAACTGTCAAACCCTAGAATTTCGGCCCTGATGAAGGAGGCCTCCAAATGCCCTGAAACTCGCTAGAAAGGTAGATCGGGACACTGCAAGTCACTGGGTGAAGTCTCAGGATCAGATCTGAAGTATATCCCTTCTAAACTGAGTAGATCTGAATCTCAAAATTGCCCTCCTTCTCTCCAATTCATCCAATGCATCCAATAAATCAAATGGCACATGAAGATCCTCCGAAATTCCCTCCTGCACTGAGTAGATGCAAACTAGAATGGTGTGGGAGAGTATTTCATCTCCGAGACCAATCTTGGGACAAGCTAGGTGGAATATTTCACCACCGAATCGTCCTCTAGGGTTTGTTAAGTCAAAACCCTCAAAACCCCCAAGAGATGGGCCCTCTAGCTAGAAGCCATATATCCAAAATATAAACATACATGAATGAATGAATAGAGGCCCTTGCCTTTCCTTTATACTTCGTGCTCACCTTCTCCCTCCAAAGTGACTTTCATTTTATTAATATTTAATTAATTAATTAACCTTTTTACCTCTAAAAAGTGCCTTATCTCTCCTTGTGACTTCCCTGGCCACTGAAAGTCACTTCTAGCCATCCCATCCTGTAGTGTTTCTCCTCCCGATTACAATGAGCTATTACATTTAGAGGTTCCTCCAAGTAATGTGCCCAAAATGACCTCTTTAGTGAATTTAATTGACTTATAGCTCCAAATACTCAAAATCATGGAAATCGTCGGAATGCAATGAAACCAAAGCCAACCTATGCGGAATGGATCATAATGATGAAATGGGATGAGAGATGCAAGATGGACCCCACAATGCCTCTCAATAATCCTTGTACTCGCTATAACATCCATTTGGCTACTCTGGTCATCATAAACCTCTGCAATGTAATGATGTCCCAAAGTGGGGACATTATAGTCCTCCTTGCTAGAAAATTGCTTGTCCTCAAGCAATAACCAAATCCCTCCAAGTAAAATACCAGGATCCCACGTCCACTTGTGGGATACACAATAGAACCCATCCAAGGATGAACAATCATACACTCTGTCCCCTGGATCCTATATCAGGAAGCGAACTGCGATACTCTGTGAAGCATAGTCCTGGAAGATACAACCCTGTGAACCTCCTGCACATGACACATGGCCTCATATTGGAATGAGCCTATCCTCCAAGTCCCCACCAAGGTAAACACTGCCTCCATCAACTGCACCTAGTGATGCCAGAATGTGGTACTGCAAGACCTCCGCGAGACACCCTCAAGTGAGGTGCTCCCCTCAATATTGAAGGTCAATGGAAAGTCAGGACAACTTTCCCTTGCAAAGGTCCACTCGCCTTTGTCAGTCAGTGAAATTCTCAATCCTTCAATCCCTAGGTCCCATGCTAACCTCTGTCGAATATCACCATGTTGGCCCCGCACTACTCTGACCACGACTGTTTGCCCCCTGCATACATACTAGATCCTCCTCTCCTGGATCCTCAAGATGGAATATAGGTGGTCACCGGACCTGTTGTCCAGAAACTGTATCTGTAAAGACATCTCTGTAGAAGAAGTACCTATCCACCCATCTCCTCGTCCAATCATGATGATCAAGAGTGAAAAGTTGCCTCGCTCTATCGGAAAAATCCCTGTAAGCCCACTCCAAACCGACCCAAGGTGGAGTAAGTGGCTCTCTGGTGTAACCTGGGTCATCATGATGTAAAACGTCCTGCTAACAAGGTGAACTCCCAGATCCCATGGTAGACTTGAAAGTTTATCACTTCCAATCTCAACTAACTACTCCTGTGTGAGACTGATCACTGTCAGAAGCCCTCTGTGCTCATCTTTTATCCTCCTCATGTTGTTATCAATGATAAATGTGTCAGGAGAGGCTAACATAAACCTCTGTAATGGAATGTAGATTTGTAAAACATCACATGTTTTGGTCAATCTCAAGGAATCAATCAAAATCTCGTCCACTGGCATCCATGGTACATACTCTCCTGTGCTCATCACTGCCTCCCAATCATCCAATACAACTGGATGTAACTCCTCCAACTGCGGGTCCACCAACCTATACCTCTCATCTCCCATTCAACTGATGATATGGTAAAGGTGATCTCCCCTAACTATGTGATGCTGCAAAGGAGTGGCATCTGCATGCTCCCCTAAGTGTGTCTCCTCCCTGCAAGGCAATACACCCCTCTGAATCCCACCATATATCTTGACATGCCTATGTGAGATATCACTCATCACTGTTTGCTCTGGCATACTCATGTCGTCTCCTGTAGACTCATGCTGCATCATAGATCCCAAGCAATACTACTGGATCAACCTCTACATGGAGGTCAACCGCTCTCGGAACACAAATGGAAGTGTCCTCCATCAACTGGTGCTCCTCTTCTAGATCACCAACATCCTCTAGCAACGTGACTGAATGATACATCTGAGTGTCCACTAAGACTGATGAAGTAGATCTCTGACGAACCTCCTTAAGAGACTGATATGATCTAGAATTTTATTATTGAAGGGTTGTCAGTGTGCCTCTCAAGAATCCTCAAGTGCTCTCCAACTCCTTCTCCCTCAGAGCCTCATGATACATCTCACCAATCCTCAATAGGTAATCTCTGTCAGTCAACAACTGCTGGTAGTCAGTCCTCATCACATATACTCTCTCCCTAAGAATATGAAAATCGTCCATGGCAAATCCCTCATCTGAACAACCATGTGCCACTAACACTCTCCAACAGTAATCTGCCATCAATGCATGCATGTCATCATTGTGCCTAGTGGTTTCCATGATCATATCCTCATTGACTCTCAACTGTGCTTCTAAGTGGTGTGACTCGTGATCATGGTCATGCTGAGGTGCCACCTCATATCCCTCACTGCTACTATTAGTCCTACTAGTGTCAACTTTGGAGTCTCCAAAGACACTCTCTGCATAAGATAACGTGCTAAACTAGCCTCTGTCTACTGTGTTGTTGTGTCCTCTTGTATGCCACTGCATCCCATCACTAAGTGCTATCTCCCCCTAAATCACACTGTATCCTGTGTGAGTAGCCGTATCCTCCTGTGCACTCACCCTGCTACTATCCTCTGCGCCTGGATCCCATATAGATGTGTCCAGACATGTGATATGTTTGTCTCGACTAATAATGAGTGCATCATCATCACTGCAGGTCGATCCTGGAAGTAAGGGATCCACCAACCTGTCAGTCTCCACAATCTGCTCAACTAATGGAGTCTCTAAAATATGTGACTCAATCTCCTCATGTTGATCTGTATGTGTAAGGTCCATTGTCTGTACTCCTTGTATCTCCTTCTGGATTGGTGAATATACATGCATGTGGTGTGCAATCCTCACACAAGGCTCCTCAATCATATCTGACATGCCACTGATCTCCTCATGTGACATGGCTATCATTGGTGTTTGAACAGATAACAGATGTGCCACGACCCCATAGGAAGTTGGTTGCTTGTAGGTGAAAACACATGTGAATCCTCACTAGTGTCACCTCTCAGCTGAGGTGTAAGGTCATCAAGAGTATGTGATATGTCTGTTGAAGTACTGGTGCTATCGTCCTGTCTGTCTGATTGTCTATTCACTATACAGGGGTCACTATCCTCCTCAAGCGTACTAGAATCATCATCCTCTGTGCAAGAGTAACTATCACTAGTCCCTGTGGAAGAGTCAGTCTCATCATCGGACTACTCCATATAAGAATCAATCGATCCATCCTCACATGCCTCATCATCACTGTCATAGTGCACCTCAATAATATGCCTCTTACCCTTACCCCTACACCTATGATCTGGTTCCCAAGGCACCTTGCAATTGTAGAAAAGTTGTGTGCTCCTAATGGGTGTGGGGTTTCTAATGTGCCTGGGGTTCCTCTTGAAGGCTGCTCTGATTTCCTCCCTTTCCTTGAGCCAACATGCAATCTTTTTTTTGCTCCAACTAGGATTTTTATAGGATAGGAACCATTGGAATGTTATTATCCCTTTGAAATTATCGATGGTTTCATATTCTCTCTCACACTCCTCAATCCTGTTAACAATATCCATCTCTTCTTATGGAAGACACTTCTATGGCTCTGCATGCATGTGCCAATTCCCACTGGATGGAAGAAATCTAAGCTCTAATACCACTGTAATGTTCCCAAGCCATTATGCCAGGAACATTACGGTTTTGGGTGTCTTTTTAAACTTTTCTGGTTGTGGTATTTTGTCAAACACTTTGCTAATCTACTTGTTTACATGTGTTTACTTGCAGGATGGCCTCTTGATTTTGGCCTTAGGGTTTTAGTTGATGATTTATATGTGTGTTGCAACAATAAACAAGAAGATACAATCATGGAACATATCTCAACCATACGCAATATGATAGACAAGACAAAACATTGTGGATCTGATTTTATTCATAATAATAGAAGAACCTGCTACAATGAAGATGTCGATTTGGAATGCACATCAGATGGCTAGAAGATAGGAGCTACTACAAAATTCTCCAATAGAAGACGACAAGCCTCCAAAGGACAAATATCCAATGAAAACTGATGCAAGAGTAGATCTGGGCCGTATGAGTGCCAAACCCCAAGCTGGAAGATGCCACGCTCTAGTAGAAGATTGAAACCCTCAATAATTCGGCCCTACTGTCAAAGACCTCCAAATGTTACCCTGGAGATGTCGAACTGTATATCGGGATGAGTAGAATTCCCTCCTAAAATCTCAAACCGAAATACCAAGGGAAACTCCTCCAAATGTTGAATCCTCCAATGAGTTGTGTCCTCTTGAAAACTGCCAAACCCTACAATTTCCGCCCTGGTGAAGGAGACCTCCAAATACTCCACTGAAGATGCCAAACTGTAGATCGGGATGAGTAGAATCCCCTCTTGAAATCTCAGATCGAAATACCAAGGGAAACTCCTTCAAATGTTGAATCCCCCAATGGAGCTGCATCCTCCTAAAACTGTCAAACCCTACAATTTCGTCCCTAATGAAGGAGACCTCTGAATACTCCACTGAAGATGTTGAACTGTAGATTGGGATGAGTAGAATCTCCTCCTAAAATCTTAGATCGAAATACCAAGGGAAACTCCTCCAAATGTTGAATCCCCCAATGGAGTTGCGTCCTCCTAAAACTGTCAAACCCTATAATTTCGGCTTTGATGAAGGAGGCCTCCAAATGCCCTGAAACTCGCTAGAAAGGTAGATCGAGACACTGCAGTCACTGGGTGAAGTCTCAAGATCAGATCTGAAGTATAGCCCCTCCAAACTGAATAGATCTGAATCTCAAAATTGCCTTCCTTCTCTCCAATTCGTCCAATGCATCCAATAAATCAAATGGCACATGAAGCTCCTCCAGAATCCCCTCCTGCACTGAGTAGATGCGAACCAGAATGGTGTGGGAGAGTATTGCATCTCCGAGACCAAGCTAG
Organism: Picea glauca; assembly: GCA_000966675.3. Classification (NCBI taxonomy): domain Eukaryota; kingdom Viridiplantae; phylum Streptophyta; class Pinopsida; order Pinales; family Pinaceae; genus Picea; species Picea glauca. Next base: position 1,106,561 of record JZKD02S2287310.1, on the reverse strand, counting down.
GGACAAGCTAGGTGGAATCTTTCACCACCGAATCGTCCTCTAGCTAGAAGCTCGATATCCAAAAGATAAACATACATGAATGAATGAATAGAGGCCCTTGCCTTTCCTTTATAGTTCCTGCTCACCTTCTCCCTCCAAAGTGACTTTCATTTTATTAATAATTAATTAATTAATTAAATCACTTTAATTAATTAATTAACCTTTTTACCTCTGAAAACCGCCTTATCTCTCTGTGTGGATTCCCTAGCCATTGAAAGTCACTTCTAGCCATCCCATCTTGTAGTGTTGCTCCTCCTGATTCCAATGAGCTATTACATTGAGAGGTTCCTCCAAGTAATGTGCCCAAAATGACCTCTTTAGTGAATTTAATTGACTTATAACTCCAAATACTCAAAATCATGGAAATCGTCGAAATGCAACGAAACCAAATCCAACCTGTGCGGAATGGATCATAATGATGAAATGGGATGAGCGATGCAAGGTGGAGCCCACAATGCCTCTCAATAATCCTTGTACTCACTATAACATCCATTTGGCTACTCTGGTCATCATAAACCTCTGCAATGTAATGATGTCCCAAAGTGGGGACATTACAGTGATAGCTTTATCCTCTTTGTGAGGGAGGTTTGATTTGTCTCCCAAGGGTCATTTAGTTCTTTTTCCATCAAGGTGATAATTTTTTCATCATGTCATGTAGGTTAGCAACCTTCAGTTTGTTAACCATGGATCATTATATCCTCTATTATGTCAATGTGATCAATTTGTTGGGTAAGGATTATTTTGTCCTCTATCCATCGAGGTGGGCCTTCAGTTTGTAGCCATAGCTCAATTTGACCTCTATCCATCAACGATAGTTTTATCCTCTTATCAAGGAGGTTGATCTTCACCTACTAAAAAGAAAGTGGTAAAACTTCACCAATAGTATTCTAGTGGCTTCACCTACTCAAGTGTAGGTGGTAAAACTTTAATTATGGTCTCGTCCTCCAACATCCACGGTTTTGGTATGGATTCTAGTGAATATAGACAAATATTATTCCACTGTGACAAAGTCACTATGCTAGAGCATATATAATTCTATTTTCAAGAGAGTGAATCATGGAGGTATTATTCATGTTTTTAAAAGCTTCTTGAAGTTGTTCCCCAATTTTATGGGGTCACTTTCATCTTTACACAACATATTCCTACTTTGAGAGTAAAAATGGTGTTTCACTTTCTTTCTAACACATTAGAAATTCAATTCATTTTCTACAACTAGAGTATTAATGTCGTGTATCTTCTTCATGTATTGTTGTTCTTTGAATTTTAGCTCTAGTGTATCTCCTCATGGGGAACTATGCCAATGAAGTAATCAAGCATTTTATCTTTAATGTATAATAACCAAAACTTTAAGATCTCATGTATCTTTGAATGGAGAACTACGCTTATGAAATACTAAGGTATTTAATCTCTTCGATGTATCTACCAGTGAGAAATACCAAATATTTTAACTCTAATTTATTTTTTGGTGTGGAATTATCTTTGGTTATGTACATCCATAACTTTTGATTCTCGAGGAATGTTTTTAACCAACCTAGCTCCATCTTAACCCCAAAACTATCAAGCGTGCTGAGAGGGATCAACTCTCTCGAGGTGCAAAACTTTAACCTTTCCTCAAGTTTTGCACTCAAAAAGATGTTTGCCCCTCGAGAAATTTGATCTCCTCGACGCTTATAAATACAAGATTAAGATGGATCTAGGTTAGTTTACTAAATGGGACAAAACACTACCATACAAACAACTTAAATCAAATCCAATTAAATATAAAATCACGTGTGAGAAATGTTTGACCTCTGATAACTAATTTTCTTAAACAAGCCAAATTTATTTAGATAAATTTTAATAAGATACTTTATTGTAAATATATATATTTTTTATTTTGTATTAAAATTAATAAAATAAAAACATAAAAAATAAAAATATTAAAAATAATAAAAAAATAAATATGTTTTAATAAAAACCGTGGGGAGTTTGCCAAGGCCAACTGAAAAGAGGCCGGAAACATCAACGTTAGGGCTGTCTCCTTTTATAACAATTTGTGCGGAGTCCGTCTTTAGGAGTATACAATTAGTTGGATTCGATATATAATTGATTAGCTGAAAACGCCTATGAGAAGAAATCGTCGCTTTGGCCGAGTGGTTAAGGCGTGTGCCTGCTAAGTACATGGGGTTTTTCCGCGAGAGTTCGAATCTCTCAGGCGACGTGTAATTTTAATAGTTTTTATCAGTTCCTGATAGAGTTCAGACGTATTGTTTTGATTTTCTTTCTTTTTAATTAATTTTTTCTAGTTAAAATCTACGGTCAGTTCCGGATAGATTTCACATGTATTCTTTTGATTTATTTTTAATTAATTTTCTCTAGTTAAAATCTATTGTCAACGTTTTGTTTCGATTTTCATATTAAATTTTAAATAATAATAAATTTTTATTTTCTATTAAGTTTTGAGAGGGTTCTAATCTTTTTGATGATGTTGATAGCAGATAATACATCTCAATGCAGAGATTTGGCTTTTGCTTCTCCCTTGATTCTATTGTTATTTCTCCCCTGATTCTATGTATATCAAAAAAATTGAGCTTTTGCTTCTAAGTATACTCATAGTCTTGCTATTACTCCTTTTCATTTTTCCATGATTATTTCATCTTATGGTGGTGTGGATGGTGATATATATAACCTTCATACATTTAATCCTTGTTTCATTTATTTTTAATACTCAATCTTGTACTCCTCATAAACTTAATTCTTGTTTCATTTATTTTTACTACTTAATCTTGTTTTCCTCATGCTTTTTTGGATTTTCCTTAACATTCCACCAAGTATAATTTATCCATCTAGACCTGGATTGATTCAAGTTGACTAATAACATGAAAGGTTACTTTCTTCCTCATGTACCAAAGATTTATGAACTTATTTTGTACATTAACATTAATAGTTTCCAAAGTATTTTAACACACAACTACATCCTCTTGATTGGTTCAAGCTAATTAATAATACGAAAAGTTACTTTCTTCATCATGTACTAAAGATTTATGAACTTATTGTGTACATTAACATTAATAGTTTCCAAAGTATTTTAACTCTAGATATCTAAAAACAATATCTAAATTATTGATAAAGATTTCATATAGTTTCAAGGACCAAACTAATTAATAACACAAAAAGTTACTTTTTTCATCATGTACCAAAGATTTATGAACTTATTGTGTACATTAACATTAATAGTTTCCAAAGTATTTTAACTCTAGATATTTAAAAACAATATCTAAATTATTGATAGAGATTTCATATAGTTTAGAATGCAAGACATATTTATTCATAATAAATTTCAAATTTGCATATCATACATCATTCTCATTGTCTAAACGTGTTTCCTTGAAATCTATTAATGTAACATGAAATTGATTTCCTAAGTCCATGTTAATGAAGTTATACATGTTGTTGGGGTTTACTAAGATAATATTATTTTTCTAAATGCATCTATGGACATATAAAATAAATAAGTCTCTATATGAGAAAATAGATATTCTTTTAGTCTAATTCATCCACTATATGTTCTACTTGAAGTTCTTGTTCTAATACAAGATGGCTTCATGATTATCTTATTCATATTTTCTCTTATAAGGATCCTAAAGTTGTATTTTTTTTTCCTTTTCCCATTAATTCAAAATGGATCCAAACCAATGAATGGTTGAAAGTGTTATGTACTTAATAAAATATGATCACTAATTTGAGAATACATATTATATTTACAAAATAAAAATCAAAGAATCAACACAAGATTTGTAATGTAAACCCTTGAGGTAGGGTAACACCATATATTATTCCTTAAGGAAGGAAGGCACTCCCAAGCAATTATATTGGTTACAATCACATTATTCTTCACCATACCTCCATTACATTGCTTCTACTTATTTATAATATTATATACCTCCTATGAACATTCTAGAGAAGGAACTTTCTAGTAAGCCTTCTTACATTTGTGTGTTCACACTATTACATGGGCCTTATTTACTAGAAATGGCCTCCATACATAACCACATCTAGTATTATTCACATTGAGTACCTCCATAGGTACCCCATATTACCACCTAGGTATGCTACATCCCACCCCCCTTTGCATATTTCATCCTCAAAACATGGGAAGAAACCATATAATCTGATCGACTAAGTAGTGTAGCCAACTAGTAGCAAGCATGAGCATCCATCCATCCTAGTGAAATATGGACATGATGTCCAATTGCTTCCTTACCGCCTTGATATTGATTCTTGTTTCTCCTTTGATGCCATGGGGTTTTTTTTTCTACCTTCATATCACTATGCAGTGCTGGTGTTCCTCCATGTACCTCTCGATTGGTTGCCTTGCTAGTGCCATGTTGGTCCATAATATGTTTGTTGATTCCCACCCCCTTGCCTTGATGAATTTTGTTTCTCTAGGTGGTGTGGGTGGTGATATACATCCACCTTTCTTGATTTGTTAGGCTTGGATTCTTCAACATGGTCGTCCTTTGAGTCATGTAGCTCATTGGATTCCTTTTATGCCCTAATTGAGACTTTTCTTCATATGATTTGGTAAGTTCTACTTCTGATTCAACCTCATTATTTGCAATTATTTTTCCTACAAGAACTTCTTTAGTTGCCCCCGTGGGCCCTTCTAGCTTACTAAGGACATATTTTGCAATGTAATTTTCTTTTTCTTGTACCAAAGTTTCATCAACTTTTTTTCCACATTAACAAATATATCAACTATCAATTATAATATGTTAATTGTACTCTATCATTGATCTAACCATATGTTGTGGTGATTACTGATTGACATAGTATCATGTCGACCATAATATGTCATCGATATCGAAGAAATGAGGGATACTATGATAATAATCTTTGCAACGTCATTGATTCATATCCACAACATTGATCCTAATGAT
>JZKD02S2287310.1:1057263-1072997 GCA_000966675.3 Picea glauca | reverse complement strand
CGAGGGGGTTCTGATATGGACTGTGCGCCATAGATCTGAGCGTGCAGATCTCGACTGCCCAGATCTACACGCCCCTTAGCACAACACGCTCGGGTGCTAAACTCTGGATAAAATGGAAAACATGGGTTTTGTATCCCCCTTTTCGTGCATTTTGACCAAGGTGCCATCTCTTAAGGGAAAAACACCCCTTTAGCAATAATATGTGCTAACATTAGGCTCCATGGGAGATAGATTCCTCCCTGCGAGGCTCTATGAATTTCAGAAGATTCAGTGCCTTAGTTGGGTTGTGGAGTCAACTACTTTAAACAAAGGAAAATGATATTTACAATGGCATGAAGGAGCCACTCATGGCTCAGACAAAAACTTTTTTAGAAAATGCCCATTAACAGGGCCACCAAAAACTTCATCACCCCCCAAATTCTACAACCTGTAAGTGTTATTTGGAAATTTCTCAGAGATCTTGAAGGGTCCGATCCACAGGGATTCAAATTTAGCATGCTTTCCCCTGTCCTATTTGGGTGCATCCCATTTGATTACTAGGTCTCCCAACTGGAAATCCTCTTTTCTTACCTTCTTGTCAAAAGCTTGCTTGATCTTCTGTTGATGTTCGTGTGCTTTGTCCAGTATCTTCTCTCTAGTCTACTGCACTTCCACCAATTGTGACATTATTCTGATCATATCATCAGGCTCCCCTTGGTAGTCTTGGAAGAATTTTTCCACTAGCAAGGCGAGTTGAGAAGGAAAGATGGCCTCAACTCCATACACAAGCTGAAAAGGAGAGACACCAAGAGATCTCTTTGTTGTCACTCTGTCAGCCCATAGAGAAAATTTGAGCTTTGAATCCCATGCTTTCTTGTTGTCCTCTAGCAGTCTTTTGATGATATTTATAAGGCTCTTATTTGAGGACTCTTCCAGTCCATTCCCTTGGGGGTAGTAAGGAGTTGAGTGAATCAGTGAAATTCCAAACTGTTCACAAAACTGGATCAATGGTTCAGCCTTGAAAGATGCAACATTATCAATGATGATTCTGTTTGAAAAACCAAATATTTCCATAATGTATTCAAGAAAAACAATGATTACCTTGTGATAAGCACTCCTTGTGGGGATAGATTCTATCCACTTGGTAAAGTAATCAGTGGCAGTCAAGATCCACCTGTGCTAACCACTCGAAGCGGGATGAATTTCCCCAATAAAATCTAGGCCCCACTGCTGAAAGGGTCCTGAAGCTACCACATGCTTCAAAGGCAGGGACTTGAGCTGCTGTTTTCCTGATAATTTCTGACACTTGACACAAGAATTGATTTTAGCACAAACCTCAGTGAATAGGCTAGGCCAGAAATGCACAGCTCTGAGAATTTTATAGGCTATAGTCCTCCAGAAATGATGTCCCCCACATAGACTGTCATGAAAATCAAACATAATCTTTTGGGCTTCTTATGGGTCTAAACACTCAAAAGAACTCCTATAGGGTATTTCCAATATAAGACTCGATAAATAAGGCAATATTTAATTGCTTTAAGCTTTAAATCTCTTGCCTTGTTTTTTCCCATACCATCCGGAGGTCGCAACTCTTGCAAAAAAAATGTAATATCTTTGTACCACATGCATTTTGCTAATGGGGGCTGTCCTAAGAACCTTCATCATATAACTTAGTTTGTTGATTACCTGAGCAAGTATTGATGAAGTTAACCCCCAAAGCTCTACAATTAGATTTGGCCAATAGCTTGGCTAAACCTTGGCCTTTAACTAGTTTGGTGGGATTTATTTCCAAATCAAATTCAAGGATTTGGGCAATCCACTTGCTTCTTCTTCCATCTATGATAGGATGAATGAGAATATCCTTCATAGAAGATGAAGGAACGTATGCAATGACCTTTGAGTGCAGGACATAGATTATGAAAGCCTTGAGGGTTTTCACCAAAGCATAGGCTTGTTTTTCCATGATGTCATATTTTATCTATGTATCCCTCATCACTCTGCTGAAAAAGGGAATAGGCTGCTCCAGACCCTCAACATTCTTCTGCAATAAAACAAATGCTACTGTATCAAAAGAAGCAAAGGAAAAAATCAGAAAATCTTTGGAATAATCAGGACTGATAAGCATAGGTGTCTCAGTCAAGGCCTTCTTGATTTGGTCGAAAGAATTTATGGATTTAACAGTCCATTTCACTTCATTCCTCTTCTTGAGCATGGTTGTAATATACTTTACCACTTCAACAAAATTTGAAACAAACCTTCTCAGAAAATTAATTTTTCCCAGGAAAGAGTGAACTTCCTTCTTGGATCTGGGAAGCAACAAGGTTCAGATAGCTTCTACCCTGCTTGAATCAATTCTGACCCCCTTAGCTGATACTATGTGTCCCAACAATTTTCGATCCTGCATGGAGAATAGAGACTTTTTGGGATTTAGGGAGAGACCAAACTTTCTGCATTTTAAGAAGACCTTTCTCAGATGATCACAATGTTCTTTATTAAGCCTGGAAAAAACTGTAATTTCATCCAAGTAGATGACTACAAATTTATCCTTGTCTCCAATGAAGGCGATGTCCATAGCTCGCTGAAAGGTAGCCCCTCTGTTCATCAATCCAAAGGGAATCTTAGCATACATGAATGTACCCCAAGGAGTGGTGAAGAATGTCTTTTCTCTATCTTCGGGCATGACATAAATCTAATTATAGCCAGAAAAGCCATCAATCATGGACATCCTAGATGCACCTATCAGCCTCTGCAATATGTGTTCCATCTTTGACAAAGGGTAATTGTCCTTCTTAGAGCTTCTGTTCAGGTTCCTGAAATTGACACACAATCTGATTTCTCCATTCGTTTTTCTTATTGGGACCAAGTTGTCTACCCATTGAAAATATCTCAAAGGGACAATGATTTGGGCGTCCAACAACTTCTTTACCTCCCTTTCCATAATAGGCTGCAACATGGGGTTTATTTGTCTCAATTTTTGTCTAAATGGTTTGACCTCTTCCTTCAATGGGATCTTATGCTCAATGACATTTGTGTCGTATGTTTTGAGATCTTCATATGTCTAGGAGAACACATCAACAAACTCTTTTACCAGCTTGGAATACTTAACCCTTTGTTCCCTTTACAGGATGCTTGACAACTTAACAAATTTTGGATCTTTCTCTGTACCAATATTTCACTCAGCTACATCAACATCCTCATTTGAAACTTTACCCTTTACTGCCACATCATTTCTGTCAAATAGTCTTTCCAAAGGAACTAGTCCCTTCGGGATATGATTACTAGGCAACTAGACAATATGATGATTAACAATTTTGTTCAGAAAAGCATCATCATGAGGATTTATTTCAGAATCAAGATCTTGATCAACCTGTAATGCAAAAAACTCATCAACAGTCTCCAAGAATCTTTTGATTTCAATATTATCTTCAAACAATTTCCAATGCTTGAAATTGTTAGGTACAGAAGGTCTATATTTCACTTCTACACCATACCTGAGTTTATGTGGCTGAGGGACTCTGAAATTACTTGTTGAAACAACTAGAGAATAGGCCATGGCATTCTCTTCTCTTGGAACAAATGAAATGTTGAAAGCTAAGAAAAAACTGTCGACTAGATCCTAGACTTCATTTCTGTAACTTATTAGCCAAGGGTTCTTGGCTTGATAAATATTTTTGATATGATGGAAAATTAAATTAGCATCCCCAAACACCGATATCTCCTCAATCCCCATGTCCTTTGTAGCCCTCAAACCCAAAACAAGAGCTTCATACTCTGCCATGTTATTGGTAGTTTCAAATTCTAATTTGTAGGATAGATATATAATTTCTTGGACAGGTGAAACAAAGACCACTCCGACACCAACACCTTCTCTAGAAGAGGCTCCATCAAAGAACATTTTCCAAACATAGGTAATCGGAGGAGAATATTCACAGAGAGTAAGGGGCTACTTTCTGATTTCAAGAGGGGGTTCAGGGGCATCCGTCAACTGCAATAAGATGGATCCCAAATCGGTATCAAGTGAAAAAATAGGATGGTTGGTGGGGTCTGCTTCATCACTAATAATATAGGCCAAATGAGCTTCTCTGTACAATGTTATATGCTCCCCCCCAAACACAGGAATGGTAGCATATGTGAGGTCCATCTGCAATGTTCCCCCAAGTATTTTTGTCCAAGATCTTGACAAGATCATGCCAAACGTGGGGGAAACATCATCTACTATGATATCCATGACCACACTTTTCATGGGAAACTGAAACAAGGTCAGAACCAGATCTTTGACGACCCCAAGACATTGCACTTTCCTAGAATCAAAAGAATACAAGTCATGGTAATTCTTTGTGATTTCTAATCCAAGTTCATCCATGATAGTTTTGGTCATGAGATTATGATATGCCCTTGAGTTCATTAAACAACTATGCAACACCTTGTCATGTATGTTCATAGATGTATAGAAGGGAGGGGATGAGTTGTCTCTATCTTCTATCAAAGGACCTAATATGAATATTGGATATTCGTATTGAAGGTTTACTGAGTCTTTGGAATGACATGATGGTTCATATTGCAACAGTTTAGAGAGGGACCTTTTAAAATCTTCGTTCTTGACCAGCTCTGAAAGGGGTACAGGGATCCTAATCTTTTGAATTTCATGCTCAAAGTTAAAATAGGAGGGGGGCTTCAAAATTTCTCTCACTTATGGGACAAGAACTTTGGCTATTGGTGAGGGGTTCCGTGTTTTCTTTTCCTTGCTGCTGTTTATTGCGTCTTTAGCAGGCTTCTTTGCTCTGGAAGGATGATTAGGGATGTCATACTTCCTTTCTTTCTTAGACCCGAGGTTATATTTATTGGGACTACTATTGGTCTTCTCCCCTTTACTCAGCTCATTTATTTGGCTGTCCATGAGGGACTCCTCATATGTAGATTGGGTTAAATGGGGAAATGGGGAGGTGTCTCCAAGACAATGGATTTCAGGATCAAGCTCTTCTTCCTCTCCTTCCTCATCAACAACGAGGTTATTTTGGAGAGGGGTTTGGATTTTTTGATCATCCCTATCTCTGTTCAGAGGCTCTCTTGGAAGTATCTAAGGAGTATTATTTGGTCTTCTGAATTTACCTCTGTTATCATCACTTTGGACACTCTTATAACCTTTATTCCCTTTGAATTGCATCTTCTCCATCTCTGCAAAAAGTGATTTTACTAGCTTGGTCAATTCACCTACTTGAGGGTGTGACGCAGAGACACCAGAGGATGAAGTTTTAGATCTCCCCCTTCCTCTGCCTCTATCAACTTTATTCCTATGTCTGTCAAATTCCAACATGTTGGACTCTACTTCCAGAGCTGCGTCTTTCATATGACACAAGAAAGTAGCTCTTCTCTCTCTCAACAGGAGGTAGAAATCAGGGTCAAAAGCACTAGCATAAGTAATTTTGGCAGAGGCTTCTGTAGGCTTGATCTCAACATGAACCTTGTTATACATTTTGTTGAATATTTTGGAGAAATAAGAGATAAACTCTCCTTCTTTTCTCTTTAGGGACCCGAACTCTGTGATATAATATATAAAGTATTTTTTGGTTCCCCCATTGTCTCAATAAAACATCATCTAAAGCCTCAATCCCAACGATGGATCCAGGGGTCAACCCCCTAAACCATTTCCTAGCCTCACCATCAAGGCTCTGGACAAATAATCTCATCCACACATCCTCGTTTTCAATATTTAGATTGTCTGCATAACTCTAGAAGGCAACAAGGTGTTCTTTAGCAGTTATGTCTTCTTCTCCTATGAATTTGGGCATGTATTTTAGGTAATATCCAACAAGGAGAGCATTCATTGGATGAGGTAAGATTAGAGGGGAATATATTGCAGCCAATATGGCATCCATTCTGTTCCTAGGGGGATTAGCACCTACCATAGGGATGATAGATGGAGGAGAACCAAGAGGAGATGTAGCTTGAATAGAAGAGGCTGGAACTAAGCCTCCAAGAGGAAAGGGAAGCAATAGGGGATTTGAGGAAAACACTACAGGGCTTGAGGGAATAGAGGTTTCCCTCTTTGTAAAAGAAACAATTTTAAAAGAAGGAGGAGTAGTGAATCTTGGAGTGGGAAAATATTCAGGGGTTCTGGGTTTAGACCAGGGTACAACTCTTGGGGGAATAGGAGTGTCAAATCCTTCCACACTGAAACTGGGAGAGGGGAAACCGACAGGAAAACTCCCAAAATTTAAACTTCTATAAGATGCAACAGATGGTGTAATAGGAAAATGAGAAACAACTATTGGAATTGTCAAAGGAGGATTATGAAAATTACCAGAATCACAAGGTATAACAGTTGAAGTTCCTGCCTGAAGGATCTTTCATCTTCTGATAATTTTCTCTGGGTTAGCTTTAGGTGTTGCTAGAGGTAGCTGTGGAGTAGACCCCGTGTGTCTTCCTCTGGAAGCCACAACTGAAACAATGGGGTCACATCAATGGAGTCGCCAGGTGCAGGTTGCAATCTTCAATGGTTCTAATATCTGATGCACCTTCAGAATCATAATCTCGTTGTCATTATATCCTAGGGAAAATCTTCAATTCGTCCCTGGCAATGGTGCCAGAAATGTTAGCACTAGAAGTCACCTCCATATTTCATTGGAGGTAGGCCCAATACCCATCAGTTTGTATGTCACAATGAATAAGTTTGAAGCAGTCGAATGGGCACAGACACATGCTAGTATCATTTTAACTCATAAAACTGGACCAATATGCACATGTAGGTGAGGTCTCAATTCAATTTCCATGAACAAGTTGTAGTAAGGGTGAGTAGGAGGAAGAACTTGAGGAGAAAATGTAAAGGTCTGCTATGGACACCAAGTCTTCCAACAGCCTAAGGGGGAAAATGTTCAAATACAAGATCCTCTTGGATTCAAAATCTTCAGGAAACTGAAGAACATTAATGAAAAAACTACAATCAAACATATATTGCAATACAGTTAGAAACAATCCATGTGAATCCTTGAATCATGGACACTTCAGTATTAGAGGCAAGTAAGATGAAAAGAAGATGACTTTCATTAAATGAGAAGTCTTAGATCACAATACATAACATAGAACCAGAAACTACATCAAAAGTTTACAATGCGGGAGCCTAGATCAACCATCGACCATAACAAAATGGCAAAAATGCCTACATATACTCAGAATTGGCTCCGATTGCCCGAGGTGAGATCATGTCATGCATTCAAGGATTTGTGTTAGTGATATTCTCTATCAGTCTCCGCATGCAGATGTTAGTCAAACTACCCATGCAGTCTTCTATTAGGCACGATCTTTGGTCAGACTGGAATTACATCCTGCTTATGTGATTGGTCCCTTTCTAACCTTCTATTTATGGAAGGAGACAATGTCTCAACCACCTTCCTTGTTTTCATTAACTACTTCATTGGGATTGGAGTGGGCAGAGACAACCCTGCATGTGAAAAACACGTTGACCACACCCTGTGAATATCTGCTACTTGAGCTTTGCCCGGTGTTGACCCAAAAGATGGTAGGTGGACGTGTAGGTTGATGATGGGGGAATGGCGAGCTGGCTGACGGAGGCTTGCAGGCTATAATGGATGATCGACAACGAGGTGGAAAGCTACAATTGGCGAAGTGGTGATTGGGAAAATGTGGGTGCCGGTCTACGAGAGATGAGGCGCAATGGGACATAGGTGATTTTTCACGTGAAGATGATGTGGAGGCAGAGGGGAGGCTGTGGTGGTAGAGGGAAACACGACTACATTGACGGGGGTCACATCGAGAGGGAGACACATGGTAGGAGATGATAAGCATCATAGGAAAAAGGGAGATGTGATAGGTAGAGAGATGAGTGAGTGGGGGGACAGGTGTTGAGAGATGAAAGGCAATGACATGCCAACAAAGAAGGGACATGCGAGTGGAAGACAGGTGTGGGCAGGAGAGAAGGTGGTAATCGGAGGCGGTAAAGTGGTCTACTCGGAGGGGGGGGTTCTGAGTTAATGAGGAGTTGACACGATAGTGTGGGGCCCGCGCCAAAAAACCGCCTACTCAGACCCCAACCCCCCCCGCCCCCCCCATTAAAGGAAAAAGGTCGGGGTAGGGGGGGGGGGGGGGGGGTCCGATATGGACTGTGCACCATAGATTTGAGTGTGCAGATCTCGGCTTCCCAGATCTACGTGCCCCTTATCACAACAAACATGGGTGCTAAACTTAGAATAAAAAGGAAAAAGTGGGTGTTTTTATCCCCCTTTTCATGCATTTTGACCAAGGTGCCATCTCTTAAGGGAAACACACCCCTTTAGCAATAATATGTGCTAACATAACTTACAAGATATTTTTGTTCACTTAACACACAATTACATCCATCTTGATCTTGATTGGTTCAAGCTGACTAATAACCTGAAAGGTTACTTCGTTCATCATGTACCAAATATTCATGAACTTATTTTTTACATTAACATTAATAGTTTCCAAATTCTTTTAACTCTAGATATGTAAAAACAATATCTAAATTATTGATAATGATTTCATATAGTTTAAATGCAAGACATAGTTATTCATAGTGAATTTCAAGTTTTCATATCATATATCTTTCTCATTGTTTAAATGTGTTTCCTTGATATCCTTTAATGGAGCATGAAATTGCTTTGCTAAGTCCATGTTAATGAAGTTATACATGTTGTTGGGGTTTACTAAGATAATATTATTTTTCTAAATGCATCTATGGACATCTAAAATAAATAAGTCTCTATATGAGAACATAGATACGTTTGTAGTCTAATTCATCTACTATATATTTTACAGGGAGTTCTTGATTTAATAGGATGGATTTATGATTATCTTATTCATATTTTTTCCTATAAGGATCCTAAACTTATATATATTTTTTCCTTTTCCCATTGATTCAAAATGGATTCAAACCAATGAATTGTTGAAAGTGTTATGTACTTAATAGAATATGAACATTAATATGAGAATAAGTATTAGATCTACACAATAAAAATCAAAGAATTAACACAAGATTTGTAAAGTAAACCCTTGAGGTAGAGTAACACCATATATTATTCCTTAATTTAGGAAAGCACTTCCAAGCAATGATGCTTGTTACTTCAAATATTCTTCACCATACCTCCATTACATTGCTTCTACTTATTTATAGTATTATCTATCTCCTAGGAACATTCTAGTAGGTGGAACCTTCTAGTAAGTCTTCTTACATTCATGTATTAACGCTATTACATGGGCCTTATTTACTAGAAATGACCTCCATATATATATATATATATTATTCTCATTGGGTACCTCCCTAGGTACCCCATATTACCCCTCTATGTATACTACATTCCATCTCCCTTCACATGTTTCATCCTCAAACCATGGGAAGGAACCATGTACAATATGATCGATTAAGTAGTGTATCCAAATGGTACCAAGCATGAGCATCCATCCATCCTCGTGAAATATCAACATGATGTCTAATTTCTTTCTTTCCACCTTGATCTTGATTCTTGTTTCTCCTTTGGTGCCATGTGGTTGTTGCACTACTTTAATATCGCCATGCAGTGTTGTTATTCCTCCATGTACTTATCGATTGGTTTCCTTTGTAGTGCCATGTAGGTCCATACTACTTTTTTTTATTCCCATTCCCATTCCCTTGCCTTGATGATTGTTGTTTCTCCAAGTGGTGTGGGTTGTGATATACATCAACCTTAGCTCTCGATTTGTTGGGGTTGGATTCTTCAACATGGTGGTCCTTTGAGTCACGTAGATCCTTGGATTCCCTTTTATGCCCTTCTTGAGACTTTTATTTATATGCTTCGGCAAGATATGCTTGAGATTCAACCTTAGACTTTGCAATTATATTCCTTGCAAGAAATTCTTTAGTTTCCCCCATGTGCCCGTCTATCTTACTAAGAGACTTATTTTGCAGTGTAATTTTTTTTTTCTTGTACCAAAATTTCATAATTTTTTTTTCCACATTAATATTAATTGTACCAATTCATTCCATCCAAGGATATCCAATAATAACATCCACATCATACATATCCATAGCATAGAAATCATAATGCAACACATATTTATCCATGATAAGCTTCAAATATTTTAAATATTGAACATTCTCACCCTCAACTTGTGTACTTTGGATATGTTTTGTAGGAACTTACAATCTATTGTCCAAATGAACATTGATAAAATTTTATTGACAACTAGGGTTAACATAAACAATGTCCTTTTCTATATGAATACAGATCCATGACTGTGTAATATAGAGTTGCCACATGAAAATAAACCCTTAGTGTTTTCTTTATCCTTACTCTTGGCATGAAACCACTTATCTAAAAGTAATTTTTCATACGCTTCATTGGAAAGTACCATTATATTAGCAAAGTCCAATGATTGCCACGATATGGAAACATCTTCTTTGAAACCAAAAGTTAATAGAAATTTTCAATTCTCTTTCCACAATCAGATTCTATGAATTATTTAACACTAGAGCCATCATGTTTTCCATGAAGATACATCTTTCCAAAAATTGAAATATGGTTTCAAAGAGAATCACTTACTTTTCAATGGAGTTCCTTGAAGTGGATAAATTAAAATGACATAATTACAACTATACTTTTCCGATTGGATATTATGACCACAATTATGAAATACCATAGTCATAGTACATATATTGGCACCCATTTCACTGAAATATGAACACTCTAATGTGAGTGCAAGATAATGATGATCTCTCATGCCGCATTAGTGGAAATGAAAACATGGAAAAACAACAATCTGTTAACTTGGAGGGATTATTCAAGGTACTTTTACATTGTAGAGGGCCTCTCGACCACCATCCTTTTGATATGCAGTTGGGAAATATGATATATATCAATTTTAGTTGAAGCGTGGCTTCTCATGTTTATGTCATACAGAAAGAAAGTTAAAAGGAAGAGAATTATTACTAAAGATAAAGGAGCCCAATTGTAAAACATATGAAATGTAAAAGGAACCCAAGTGAGTATATATGAAATAAGGAATACCTGAGCTTTTTATGGTAATCAAGGAGTTGAATCTTATTCTCAAGATTCATGACTAGGGTGAATTATTTCATATGTATGCCATACTAGATGTTGACTGTTTTCTATATAAAAAATTATATCTTCCATTTAGTGGCATGCCACTTATCAATCATGTTATTGTTTACTTCACAATATCGATCATGTCCCTCTCACCATGCTTGTAGTGGGGTTGTGTTTATGTGAAGTGATACTTTGATGGTGAGCTGCTTGGATCCATAAAGTAACTGAAATTAATCAACTCATCGACTTAGCCATAAAGTTAGAATGGATCCCAAAAAACATTAGTTTGATTTGCTTCTTATCGGTTCATTTTAATCACTCCACAAGTTTGTCATGTGGAGTTTGAGGGACAATTGATAGAAAAACTTCTCTTTGGAAGATTTGAGAGAAACATGAAGATCATGGAAAATTTCTCTACTTTTTTGGAGGAGATGCTACAAAAAGAAAAAAAAATCCTCATCCTTTTTCTTCTAATTCCTCCAAGTCACAATCTAGATGTAGTATCTGTTCTTCCTATTCAACACACATAGTATTGAGTTGTAGTGCATATACAAATCCTCGATGTCATGATCACGATGACATAAAAAATCTAAGCACTCTATTTTATTGGAGCAGGTCCACATCATGGAAATATATAGCCAGGTTGAAAAATCTCATTTTCCATGCGTTCCTCAAAGCCATTGCACCATTCACTCCAGATTCGTTCCTCATGAATATTCTAGACAAACAATATATGTGATGATAAACCGTGTATTAACATGCTAACGATTTTAAGTGCTCATTTATTGAAGAATATTTATAATAAATTTAGTTTCAAGTACGTCTATATAGACCATGTTTCTTCACAAAATTGCAAATACCCTTATCATTGGGAGTTTATAATCTTATTGTTATAAAAGTGGTGCATCGATGCTTAACGACTCGCTAGGAACATAGTGGCACTTGATCCCTTTCATATATGAGTGAGGTTTTATGATCTGACTTGGAATATGTAATAAAATTTGGTCCTTTTAAATGTGTGAGTTTTTATGATCCGAGTCCTCTCTTAGAGTTATTCCCAAACTGGCTCACAATCTCATATCAAGTGAGGTTTTGTGATCCAAATTATCTTTTGAGATATGCCTTCTGTTGGTTGTGGAGCCTAATTATCTTCTCGATTCAAAGGTCTTCTTTCAGCTATGTTTGGATGCCATTACCTGACGGGAGGGTGTGGGGGGCTCCCCCCCCACTTCTCTCAATAGAGGGGGGCATCGAGAAATTTTGGAGGCCCCCTGGTGGCTACCCTCGCAAAATTTTGGGAAAAAATTCCTTGTAAAATATTGTAATTTTGTAGTCAATATGGATCGTTCATTATAAGGTCTTAGATATGACGATAGAGGTTGTGTTAGGTATTTTTTCCATAGAAAGAAACCCTCTTTTACGTACGAGAGAATTGTATTGCAAATCTATGAGTGAGTGAATATTGTATTATGAGATAGGAGACTGTGATATAAAGAAGAGGAAGTTAAAACGAGTATGTTTTAGGTTGTATCCCTTCATTTGCTGGATAATAATAAAGGAAGGACCTGAAAATTTCTCTGGTGGACGTAGTCCACACTAGGTGAACCACGTATATATGTGTCTCTATTGTATCTTGTATCTTCTGTGTTCTATTTTATTGCTCTGCGATCCTATTTTTCTAAAAACTGCTATCAGAGCGAAAGGTAACTCACAAGAAAAGAGGGTTCTTAGTTCGAGTGGGAGCAATGGTGGAAGATGGAAAGTTTAAGGTCAAGAAATTTAATGACCAAAACTATCAGTTATGGAATATGCAGATGGACAATTATTTATATCAGAAGGATCTTTACCTACCATTGGGTGGAAAATTGAAACAACCGACAAGTATGAAGGATAGAGAATGGGAGATTCTTGATAGAAATAAGTTAGGACTGATATGACTATTCCTAGTAGCATCGATGGATTTCAATATTTCAAAATAAAAGACAATGGAGGATCTAATGAACACATTGGATAAACTATATGAAAAATTGTCGACTTCCAACAAGGTATTTCTAATGAAACAATTATTTAATATGAAGATGTTAGACGATGAGTCTGTTTCTGATCATTTAAATGAATTCAATATGGTTACTGATAAGCTAAGTTCTGTAAAAGTGAACTTTGATGATGAGGTTAGGTCTCTTCTAAGCTTGTGCTCATTGCCAAAAAGCTAGAATGGCTTGGTCATGACTGTAAGTAACTCTGTCTTTGGTTCAAACACTCTGAAATTTGATGATGATGTTGGTGTTATCCTTAGCGAGGAAATGCGACAGAAAATCACAGGTGAGACATCAAGGAATGCATTGACCATGGAGAATAGAGGAAGACAAAGTGAAAGAGGAAGGAGTCTAGGAAACCATGGGAAGTAGAGGAAGGACAGATCCAAATCCATACTAGGAAAGATAGAGTGTTGGAATTGTGGGAAGAAAGACTACAAAAGGTTGTTTGACTTTCAACAATGGAAGAAAATTATGTTGCTTCTACATAGGATATTAAAGAGATGGTTTGGTTACAGAGCCACTGCTTGTTTAACCTAGTATTGATAATATGAGAATTAGCATAGTCTCAAGAAGCTTTCTTTGCTTCTTCGGATGCTCTGGAATTCGAACTTATGCGTAGAATAAAATTGTTCAAAGCCATTCTAAAGATTTAAACAGGGATGAACTTACCTTGTCGCATCAACCATTCAATTCAGGTTGTGAGTGTAGTTATATTAAATCTACCACCAGATCTTCAAAGACGTTTAAAATTAAATATGATCGTAGGTTAACGGTGCAGGCGTAGGTTGTAACGTGGCCTATCGATGATTTCAAATCGCTGTATTTCAATCGACGAATGGGGTAGAAACATATGAGGGATGAAGCATTAAATAGTCTATTAAATGCTAGAATTTGATCGTATATTATGGCAAAAACATCGCATCGTTTTGCTAGTCCAGCTGGTGAGTTGGGGTGTCGGGGTTCCGCTTTGAACACTTTTTGTTGATATCTCCTTACAAAAGATTTGACGCCGAACAATATTGTCATACAAAGATGAAGTGGAAAGGCTGACTTGGAGGTGTGACTATGACACAAGAAACCTTAATATGACTCGAGACGAAACTAGGCCGTATGACACCCCTATGTGACAAAGACACATGGCACTCAAGACCGATGTCATTTTTTACCCGTGTTATTCTGAATCGAAACATTTCTTAAGATAAACATTCTAAAACCTGATCCTATCTCATCAATGCCGAAAGTTATCAAGGATTAGTGATCGACGATAAACCTACCCAAGTTCTCCCAGATTGACTCTCTCGAAAATCTCCCGATGTCGAAAGTGTATCGGGGTTCGACGATCGACAACATGTTTATAACAGAGAAAATCGATTGTTTTAACCCTTCTAGATTTCCCCAACCCCGAGAAAGCACATCGGTCATCGACTATCGATGGTTTCTTTATGTATTTTGTCAATGTCTATCCCTCCCGTACTTTGCTGATGCCGATGGGGATTGACTATCTCTTGAAACTTCATGGTGAATAACTCAGGCAAACCAACTCCACCTTCTACCAATGTTGATGGTGCATTGACGATCGAAGATTAGTGTCACTGTTTGGCCACTTTACCTGTTTGAATTTTGTCGATGCCAAACATAAGCGCGTTAGTTGCAATGTTAGCTGCAGATTCTTAGTTAGGATGTCAAGTTTTTTTGTTTTTTTTAGACACAAGTTTTAATTTAACAATTTCAAACAAGCTCGACTTGATTGATAAGAGTCATGAAAAAAAAACAAAATAAAACCATCCCCCAAAGTGAACTTAACTCAGACAGTAAAACAAAACAAGTGGTACCCAAAAAGTGATAGAATTTCATAAGGCTTTTTAGGGTGTGTTGAGCGCTCAACAAATGACGATTTACTGGGCGAAAGAAGAATCTTTGTTCCTTCCTCAAGCTTAGCTGATGATGAAGATGGTTAAAAACCTAACTAGTTTTTCTTTTATCAGAGTCTCTCCTATCCTTGCGTTTATAATTCCCCCGGTTCGTTACTTCGGGCCCGTCAATGGAGTTTCAACCTTTATTCCTCCTTCATTCCTCTTGACTGTGACCCGCACCCCCTTTTGAAAAAATCCGAGTAAAGCATTCACTGGCACCAAGCCCTTTAGTTATCATCATTTACTTGCTGCGGTGTTGATCCGCTGGCAACAAGAGTCCATAGCCCCGACAGAGTCACCCTAACGTCACAGAGCTTGCTCCGCTGTGTTGATTAATTGGGTTGGTTGTCATTGATGTCAACCCTTGAAGAAGGTCCGATAGAAAATTTCGATATCACAAAGGTTTTGGTAATGGACCCAAGTTTGTTTGATGAATAATGGTATGAGTTTTGATATATTTGTAGGTAAAACTATTCTATATGGATAGTACATGTCATGTCATTTCCGATGGTATGTGGAACATCACATAACTCCTCACGGTTAGAGAGTTATGGCCATGTGAAGTTGGAGAACCCTCATGAGTCATCTAGAAGACCCAAAAGCTCAAAGTAGTCAAAGTGGTTGCAAAGATAAAATTATTTAAATAATAAAGTGAAGTGATGAGTGTACTATAAGTCAAAGTGGATACAAAAGAAATTATTTAAATAATAAAGTTAATGGAGAAATTACTAAGTGGACAAGTGGTT
>JZKD02S2287310.1:1040311-1050937 GCA_000966675.3 Picea glauca | reverse complement strand
TAAGTGGACAAGTGGTTAGAAGTGGGTTAGCCCTAAAATAAGGAAAGTGGTTTAAGAGATTTTAGAAGGTAAATAATAAAGTGAAGCGATGAGTGTACTATAAGTCAAAGTGGATGCAAAAGAAATTTTTTAAATAATAAAGTTACTGGAGAACTTACTAATTATGGAAAGTGGTTAAGCTAAGTGGACAAGTGGTTATAAGTGGGTTAACCATAAAATAAAGAAAGTGGGCTAAGATGGTTAGAAGGTAACCCCTTGAGGAAGCTACATAAAAGTATAAATAAGAGACAAGGGTCTCTCATTCAAAACACACTTGAATATCTGTTTTGTGAAAGGTTATTTGGGCAAGTATTATTGATAGAGAAATATTGCAGCAGAAAAAGTGTTGTAGGAAAAGTGCGGCAAGAAAACTGTGGTCGAAAAATTGCGGCAGGAAAACTACGAAAAAAATAGTGTGGTAGGAAAAGTGCGGTAGGAAAACTGCTGAAGAAAAGGTGCGGCAAGAAAAGTGCGACATAAAAAGTGCGGCAGAAAAGTTGCAGCAGGAAAAGTGCGATAGAAAAAATGCGACAGAAAAACCACAACAAAAAACGTGCTGCAGCAGAACGCTACAAGAGGAAAAATGTATGGTTTCCATATGTGTAGTTTTGAACTTATGAATATAGTTGAGGGTTTTCCTTGTAAATCTGTTGGATTCCCTCTTGGAAGTTTAGGGTTTGTTGTAGAATGGTTTTGAGGAAGATCTATTGAAGTATATTGTCAGTGCACTTAGTTTGATTTATTGACATATCTTGTGGTGCATTGTGAGAGACACTTGTTAGTGGTATTGGTATATGATTGGCTTATGAATAATACATCCTTGAGGCTACATAAAAGTGAGGTTATGGCACATGATTTGATGTAAGGGTTTATGGTATTTGGTTATGGATAGCATGATGTATTGCTAGAGAAATTTTGATGGTTATGTTGGTATATGTATTTGGTATATGGTTGAGGTACATGTTGGGTACATGGTTGAGAAAAGTAGTTGATGAGTTGGCACATACATGAGGTGTATAGTTTATGATGTTGGTACATCTTGATGATTCATAGTTTATGTGTATTTGATGCATGATTGGTACATATTTGTTGCATGGTTGATGCACTTGTTTATGGTACATGTTCATTACATGTTGTTTGGTATAGGTTGGTGCATGGTTGATGCACTTGTTTATGGTACAGGTTGATTACAGGTTGATTCATGGTTGATCCATGGTTCAAGTTATTGGTACAGGTTGTTTGGTGCAGGTTGATTGGTACAGGTTTACAACAGTATATCTCACAGTGATAGTGTGACAGTGGTTCCATCATTCTACTTCTACATCAGGGTGGTTGGATGGGGAAAGGACATATGGTTGTAGCCACCTTCTAGTTGTAGTTGGAGAACATAGGGGGTTGTATCCAGAGAATTGGGGAGTTAGAGCTTCCCTCAGGTTGTAGCTTGAGAAACTAGCGGGTTGTAGTATCCGCCAGGGAATTGGGGAGTTGGAGCTTCCTTCAGGTTGTAGCCTGAGAAACTAGGGGGTTGGATCCTCCTTCCAGTTTCAGCTGGAAAAAAAAGGAAGTTGGTGCTTCCAATGAATGTAATTCGTAAATACATATAAGAAAAAACATTCCATGGTTTTCTCCCTCTTTGAGTTTCCATGTAAAAACATTGGTGTATTGTGTATGTGTATTATTGTTCATTTGTTCATTGTTTATTTACTCTGAAGTTATTGGATGATAATGCTACATTGATATAACACTTGCATTTTGTGGTTAAAAAGGCCAATTTCTCTATTATCTATTCACCCCCCCTCTCATTAATCAAACATACTTCTAGAAAGCGTCCATATACCTGACGAAGTTATCTACATACCCTCTCCTACTTTGCACTCATTTGATATAATTGATTTATTTTTGGCAGAGATTCCTTGAGTGAGTGGGAGAGGAGGACGTCTGTTATCTACAATATGAGATGGTTAAGGTGAAATTATTCCTAGCTCTGTGTTGAGGTACATGTGGTCCTCTCCAACTTGCCATATTTGCCTTTAGGTTTTACCAAACCACCAGGCGGGCACTTCACCACTTTCCAAGGTCATTTATCTGCGAAGTTCAGATACATAACTCTTTTAAAAAAACACAATTTGTTCATCATTTATTGTGTTGCATGTAAGCGTGAGCCAGGAACATAGTTTGCTACACCATATTGATTAAGGTCAACCAATGCCTTGCAGAACATAACTTTATTGCACAAAATAAAAAAAGAAACAAAGGACTCTACAATCAGCCTACGTAACACCTACACATAGAATAACATGAAAACACACACAAACACATTTTTTTTTTAACAAAAATATTGTTTAAGGGCTTGGCCATTCACCGGAAGGCCGTCAAGTTACCTGCTCAAATTGTTCAATCGATACATACCTGCCCCAATTTTCTCGGCTACCTGGAAATGTCTAAGCCATAGATTCTAAAACTTTGAATGTTTTCCCTTTGGTTCATTTGCTCTATCTCATTTCAAGACTAAGTCTCCTACTTCAAAATTCTTCTCTCTGGCCTTATGCTTGTCAAACCATCTTTTAACTATCTGTTGAGGAGCGAAGAAATTTGATTTTTCTTTCTCCCTTTCTTCTTCCAACATGAGGGTGGTATCAATTCTTTGTTGAATAACCGATGAGGGTTGTCCTCTAGATCCCTGAGCAAGCTAAAGAGATGGAAGATATAGCTCGTTCAGGAGAATGGCTTCCTGTCCGTATACCAAAAAGTATGGGGAGTTACCTATATCTTCCTTAGGTGTTACCCTATGGTACATAAGGAATTATGAAGTGAACTATGCCAATTCCTTTGATTGTTTGCAACTGTTTTCTTCAAGATCCTCACTAGGTTCTTATTGGTTGCTCTTCCACTCCATTCCCTTGTGGATAGTAGTCTGCAAAGTATCTGATTATGATTCCTTTGTCTAGAGAAAACTCTGTTAATAGGGTGGAATAAAAGTAAGCAGCGTTGTCAAAAACAAGAACGAAAGGCATACCGAACCTTGTGATCAGTTGTTGTTCTATGAATTGAATTACCACCTTTTCATTTACGTGAGTCAGAGGAATGGCCTCTGCCCATTTCATGAAATAGTCCGTAGCAGTCTATATGTATCTATGTTGTTTTGAAGAACTTAGGGTAATATCCCTTATGAAATCTAACCCCCATTATTTGAATGGTCTGTATATGGACACTGGTTGGAGTGGGACAACTACATTTTTTTCCATCCCTGCACTTATTTGACAAGTTTTGCAGTTTCTAGCGTATGTATGAGCATCCCTAAACAACGTAGGCTAGTAATAGCTGGCTCTCAGTATCTTGTGAGCGGTGGTATTCCCTGCAAAGTGTCCATCGACAGGACCATCACGGAGCTCCTTTAGAACCTTTTACGGGTCTTCACGTTCGAGACATCTCAAAAGTACCCCATCATAATTTACGCGGAAAAGTACCGAATTTATGAGGTGATATTGTGCCGATTTCAGTCTGAGAGCTCTCCTTTCCTTAGAGTTTAGGTTTTCTGGGCAAGTCCCATGATGCAGGAGATAAATTAATTTTCAATACCAAGACTCCTTCCCTGGGAGAACATATAAAGCTTCACTACACCATAATTCCAATTCATTCTCTGACCCAAAGTCTTCATTTACTTGGTCTTGGGATTCAGCGACCAGTTTACACAATCCCTGTCCCTTAACCAGTTTGGAAGGTTTTATATCTAGATCAAATTCTTGGACAACTACCATCCAATTTCCTCTTCTTTCCGCCATCTCATGTTGAGTGAATAGGGATCAGACTATGGGATGAGGTACAATGACTTTGGTGTGATTTTTTAGGATGTAAGATCTAAAATGTTTTACTGCTTTGTATACCACATAAGCATGTTTGTTTATAGAAGGGTAATTCAATTTGGCCCCTTGGAGATTAGTGCTCATAAATGAGACCAGGGCCTCATTGTTGTCATCATCCTTCAATACTGCAGCTAAAGATTGGTTGGAGGCAAAAGTATAGAGGAAAAAATATTTTCTAAAGTCGAGACTTCGCAACACTGGAGCTTGAGATATTGCAGTCTTAATATTGCTGAAAGCATTTTTTCGTTCATCATCCCGCTTAAATTCAACATCCTTGCAGATCATTTTTTGTAAAGGTTTGATAGTTTCAGTGAAATCAGGGGTGAACTTCCTCACAAAATTGATTTTCCCAAAGAAGAATTGCATATCCTTTTTGTTGTGGGGTAAGGGAAGCTGAGCTATTGCCTTAATTCATTCTGGGTCTATGTGAATTCCTGTTTGAGATATAATATGGCCTAGTAATTTTTCTTCCTCGACACCAAAGATAGTTTTCTTAGGGTTTAAAGATATACCATATTTTCTACACCTTTCGAAAATCTGGGTTAGACATCGGATGTGATATTCTCTGTTCTTTGAATACACAGTCACGTCGTCCAAATAGACTACTACACACTTGTTGATCAATCCCCCAAAATCTATGTCCATGGCCCTCTGGAGGGTTTCCCCTGCATTAATTAACCCAAAGGGCATGCCTTTATAAGAAAAGTTTCCCCACTTGGTTCAGAAGGTAGTTTTCAATTGGTCTTCCTCTGAAACTAGAACGGGGTTGTAACCTAAAAAACCATCTAACAGGGAGAAAATTTTAGTACCAGACATGGTTTGCAAGAGCTGTTCCATCGGTGGGACTGGGTAGTTATCTTTTCTGATTCTCTATTGAGGTTTCTGAAATCCACACACATGCGGATCTCCTGAGATGTTTTCCTGACAGGAACCAAATTTTCTACCCTGGCAGAGTGTCTAACCTGAAAGATAATTTTAGCATCCAATAATTTCTTTAACTCTTGACACTTGAGGGGTTCCAGGGATGGGTGGTACTTCTAGAGCTTCTGTTGGAAGTGTTTTACTCCAGATTTTAACAGGATTGTGTGTTGAATAATACGAGTGTCACAAATTTTCAGATATCAACAGGACCACACAAAAACATCTTGATATTCTCTGAAAAGTTTGAGATATGCTTTCCTTTCTTATTTAGACACTGTCTTGCCTAGGTTTATATTCTTAGGGTTTTTTGGGGTTCCTAGATTTACAGTCTCATACATGGGACACAAGCTCATTGTATTTGTGTTTGTTGACCCTTTAAATATTTCCCTTAAGTCAAAGAGGTTCTCCAAATTGGCTACCCCTTTCGGTATAGTTTGAAACTTTGGTTTGTTACTAGAGTGATTCATTTAACCTCTTTGTTCATGGGAATTAGTTTCTACTAATTTATCTTGGAACACTACATCATCAATAACCAGGTCTTTAAAATTTTCCTGATTGGTTAGGAAGTCTATAATCTATTCATATCCTTCAAAGACCTTCCAATTAGAAATATTGCTGGGCACTGATGGTTTGTAGAGTAGTTCCAAAGTGAACTGGGAGGCTTCATAGTCTTCTAAAGAAGATATCCTCGAGGTAGTAGTGGCCATGGAATCAACACAAATATTCTTTGTCCAAGGAATCGCTATTATATTGAAGGCCTAAAAAATTTCTATTAGTCTGTGCACTTCCTGTTGATAATTCTTTGGCTGGGGAGAGTTGCAATGTATAATGTTCTTTACTTTCCTGGTGATAATTTCAGAGTCCTTGAAAACTTTTAGTTCTTTAACGTTTAAGTCTATGGATTTCTTTAGTCCTTGCACTAAATATTTATACTCAACAATATTATTAGTGCATTCAAATTCTAGTATGTAGGACATGAAATTTTGTTTCCCCTTCGGGTCAATGAGGATACATCCTACTCCTGAACCTTCTTGCGATTTAGACCCATCGAAGTATAAGGTCCAAACTTGTGAGTGAAAATCATCAGCTTCTCCATGCCTACTAACTTCCTCCCCTCCACCTACTTTGTCTGTGGTTTCCAACAAAGGTTCTTGACATAAGAGGCTTTCTTCTACCGCTACCAGTAGATTTACTTGAAAAGTCATTTTAGAGTTTTGAGTAAGAGGTACATCAGATGAGAGGGGGGAGAAATTGCTGAAATCAGAATCAGAGGAGTACTTTCCTAGTACGGGGAAATATGCTAACGAGGGTTCGTTGAAGGCTTCTAAATCAGTGACAATATGTTTGAGATACCTTTCCCTATCGATTCTAATCATGTTTGCGTGTCCCTTTAATGGCAACTAGAGGTGAGCCCATTCCGTGCTAAAGTATCCATTCAAATTTTCATACCAATCTCGACTAAGTAGTAGTCCATAGGCTTTTGGTATATCCACTACAATGATGTCAATTAATTGAAAACATTTCGGGTGTGTATCCATTCTGATCATGACGAATAGAAGCATGGAGAGCATTAGCATATACCTCAATTTGAAACTCCTGAGTGGGTTTAGCTTCAGGTTGAAATTTGTTTAGGATAGTGGTAAATCGTTGATTGAAGTATTTAACCTTTTCTTTTGAACTCATGGTGGTGGCGAACAATTCAGCCATTAAAGCTCTCGTAGTGGTTTCTTCTGCAAATTTGTCTAAAAAATCCTTTTGAAACTTCGTCCAACTAGTTATGGACCCTACAGACAAGTTAAAATACCATGTTGAGGCTGAATTCTCAAAGGTATAGAGAATTACCAAATATTTTAACTCTGATTTTGTTTTGGTGGGGAATTATCTTTGGTTATGTACATCTATAACTTTTGATTCTCGAGGAATGTTTTTAACCAAACGAGATCCATCTTAACCACATATCTATCAAGTGTCGAGAGGGATCAAATCTCTCGAGGTGTAAACCTTTAACCTTTCCTCAAGTTTTGCACTGAAAAAGAGGTTTGTACCTGAAAAATAACCAGGTTCTACATATGGTATCAGAGCCAGGTTTCAAAACTGAAACCTGGGCTTGACCACTCAAAGCACTGAGATTTTTTCTTTTTCATCTGCAATCAATTTGGGTTGTTACAAAAAAAAAAGTTTTAACAAAAACCGTGAGGAGTTTGCCAAGGCCAACTGAAAAGACGTCAAAATCATTAGCGTTAGGCCTATCTCCTTTTATAACAATTTGTGTAGAGTCTAACCGTATTTATGAGTATACAATTGGTTAGTTGAAAACGTCTATGAATATCTTAAATTATATTATTACATTAAACAATGTCATCGCTTTGGCCGAGTGGTTAAGGCGTGTACCTGCTAAGTACATGGGGTTTCCCCACGAGAGTTCAAATCTCTTAGGCAACGTATAGGTTTTGGTAACAATGTATCATGATTACATGATAAACCATGTATTAATATGTTAATTCTTTTCACATGATAAACCATGTATTAATATGTTAATTCTTTTATGTGCTCATTTATTGAAGAATATTTTTAATACATTTGAAATTGTTTTTTGTGTTCATTCATTGAAGAATATTTATAATACATTTAGTTTCAACTATGTTTGTATAATTGTTTTTTGTTATGATAAACTGATAAACCATGTATTAATATGTTAATTATTTTATGTACTCATTTATTGAAAAATATTTATAATACATTTAATTTCAACTATGTATGTATAGATGATGTCTTTACCCAAATTTACTAAATATTTAAATTAAATATGCCAATATATCTCCTGTTTTTTGTTATGATAAACTGATAAACCATGTATTAATATGTTAATTATTTTATGTGCTCATTTAATTATTTTATGTACTCATTTATTGAAGAATATTTATAATACATTTAATTTCAACTATGTCTGTATAGATCATGTCTTTACCCAAATTTACCAAATATTTAAATTAAATATACCAACATATCTTCAATTTTATTAAAGAATATTTATAATATATATCTTCAATTTTATTAAAGAATATTTATAATACCTTAGTTTCAACCATGTATAGATTATGTCTTCACCCAACTTTACCAAATATTTAAATTAAATATACTTAATTCAATATATCTTCACAACTTTACCAAATATTTAAATTAAATATACTTGATCCAATATTCCAGCCAAGAGTGGAGGAATACAATACAACAATAATCTAGAATATTTGGAGTACAATACAACAATAATCTAGGACACGTGCCTTCCTCATTTGTTAACCACTAATAATATATTGAACTTAATGTCCAATAATCTAGGACATGTGCCTTCCTCATTTGTTAACCACTACTAATATAATCTAGGACATGTGCCTTCTATGTGCCTTCCTCATTTGTTAACCACTACTAATATATTGAACTTAATGTCCAATAATCTAGGACATGCCTTCCTCTTATATATTTAGACGAGGTAGGTCGCTCGCTCTACAATTTGTTAACTATGAATAATATATTGAACCTTAATATCCATTAAATGACAATATGTCCCCACGTACTTAATGGTAAATACATTACAATGTTAATTTATCATCATATATGTTAATTACAAATTGAACCTTAATATCCATTAAAGGACAGTATGTCCCCACCTACTTAATGGTGGGTACATTACCATGTCAATTTATCATCATATATGTGTGATTATTTCATCTTATTGTGGTGTGGATGTATATTATAACCTTCATAAACTTAATCCTTGTTTCATTTATTTTTAATACTCAATATTGTTTTCTTCATACTCTTCCGGATTTTCATTAGGTAAATTCCACCAAGTATTCTTCATGCCTCTCACTCTCTGGACTTTTGAACTTACAAATATTTTTGTTCACTTAATACACAATTACATTCATCTTCATCTTGATTAATTCAAGCTTACTAATAACATGAATGGCTATTTCCTTCATCATTCATTATGTACCAAAGATTCATGAACTTATTTTGTACATTAACATTAATAGTTTCCAAAGTCTTTTAACTCTAGATATCTAAAAACAATATCTAAATTATTGATAAAGAATTCATATAGTTTAGAATGCAAGACATATTTATTCATAGTGAATTTCAAGTTTTCATATTATATATCCTTCTCATTGTTTAAATGTGTTTCCTTGATATCCTTTAATGGAACATGAAATTGCTTTGATAAGTCTATGTTAATGAAGTTATACATGTTGTTGGGGTTTACTAAGATAATATTATTTTTCTAAATGTATCTATGGACATATAAAATAAAAAAATTTCTATATAAGAACATAGATACGTTTGTAGTCTAATTCATCTACTATATGTTCTACTTGGAGTTCTTGATCTAATAGGATGGATTCATGATTATCTTATTCATATTGTTTCCTATAAGGATCCTAAACTTATATATATATATATATATATATATTTTTTTTTTTCCTTTTTCCATTGATTCGAAATGGATTCAAACCAACAAATGGTTGAAAGTGTTATGTACTTAATAGAATATGAGCATTAATTTGAGAATAAGTATTAGATCTACACAATAAAAATCAAAGAATCAACACAAGATTTGTAAAGTAAACCCTTGAGGTAGAGTAACACCATATATTATTCCTTAAGTTAGGAAAGCACTTCCAAGCAATGATGCTTGTTACTTCAAATATTCTTCACCATAACTCCATTACATTTCTTCTACTTATTTATAGTATTATCTATCTCCTAGGAACATTCTAGTAGGTGGAACCTTCTAGTAAGTCATGTTACATTTGTGTGTTCACACTATTACATGGACCTTATTTACTAGAAATGACCTCCATATATATATATATATATATATATATATATATATATATATATATATATATATAATTCTCCTTGGGTACCTCCCTAGGTACCCCATATAACCCCTCTATGCATACTACATTCCATCATCCTTCGCATGTTTCATCCCCAAAACATGGGAAGGAACCATGTACAGTATGATCGATTAAGTAGTGTATCCAACTAGTACCAAGAATGAGCATCCATCCATCCTAGTGAAATATCAACATGATGTCCAACTCCTTTCTTTCCACCTTGATCTTGATTCTTGTTTCTCCTTTGGTGCCATGTGGTTGTTGCATTACTTTAATATTTCCATGCAGTGTTGGTATTCCTCCATGTACTTCTCGATTGGTTTCCTTTGTAGTTCCATGTAGGTCCATACTACATTTTTTTATTCCCATGCCTTTGCCTTGATGATTGTTGTTTCTCCAAGAGGTGTGGGTGGTGATATGCATCAACCTTAGATCTCAATTTGTTGGGGTTGGATTCTTCAACATGGTGGTCCTTTGAGTCATGTAGCTCCTTGGATTCCTTTTTATGCCCTTATTGAGACTTCTCTTTATATGCTTCAGCAAGCTCCACTTCATATTCAACCGTAGAATTTGCAATTTTTTTCCTTGCAAGAACTTCTTTAGTTTCCCCCATATGCCCTTCTATCTTACTAAGAGACTTATTTTGCAGTGTAATTTTTTTTTCTGGTACCAAAATTTCATAAACTTTGTTTCCACATTAATATTAATTGTACCAATTCATTCCATCCAAGGATATCCAATAATAACATACACATAATACATATCCATAGCATACAAATCAAAATGCAACACATATTTATCCATGGTAAGCTTCAAATATTTTAAAAATTGAACATTCTCACCCTCAACTTGTGTACTTTGGATATGTTTTGTAGGAACTTACAATCTATTATCCAAATGAA
>JZKD02S2287310.1:1005787-1028019 GCA_000966675.3 Picea glauca | reverse complement strand
TAAAACTAGCTAGTACACCTTTGGCTTGCCATTTTAAATTAGCCAAGGAAATGTGTCCCAAGACACAAGAGAAGATATAATACATGTCCAGGGTCCCTTATTCATCAACAGTTGGCAGCTTGATGTACGCTATGGTGTGCACAAGAACAAATATTGCACATGTAGTGGGAGTTGTGAGAAGGTATATGAACGATATAGGTAATGAACATTATGAGGCAATAAAGTGGATTCTCAGGTATTTGAGAGGCACTACTAATCATGCATTATGTTTTGGAGGTTCAAACATTGTTCTACAGGGATATGTTGATTCATATATGGAAGGTGATAAAGATAGTAGGAGGGGCACCATAGGGTATGTTTTAACTGTAGGTGTAATTGTACTAAGTTGTATTTCAATACTACAAAAGGTTGTTTCACTTTCAACAATGGAAGAAAATTATGTTTATTCTACAGAGGTTATTAAAGAGATGATTTGGTTACAGAGGTTTATGGAGGAATTGGGAAAGAAGCAGGAAAATATAAGGTTGTACTGTGACAACCAGAGTGCCATTCATCTTGAAAATAAATCAATATTCCATTCTAATACTAATAATATATATCTCAGCTACTATTACATACAATCCAATTTGGAATATGGACAATTGAGGTTGGAAAAGGTACATACTAGCCAAAATCCTGCAGATATGTTAACAAAGGTATAACAAAGGAGAAACTGAGTTCCTTCTCGGTTTTAGTTGGTCTTCAATAATGAAGGTGAATATGAGAAATTTCCCATGTCCAAGGTGGATCATAGTCCAATAGGTACAACACCAATGAAGTTGTTGTGATCATTCTCCAAGTGGGAGATTGTTGGTTGTGGAGCATGATTATCTTATTGATTCAAAGGTATTGTTTTAGTTGCATTTCGACCCAATTACCCGATGGGAGGGTGTGGGGGGGATTCCCCTCCCACTTCTCTCACCAGGGGGTCCAGGATTCCGGGCAACGCCCCCAAAGTGAAATTTTGGGAAAAATTGCCTTGTAAATTATTGTAATGTCATAGTCAATCTGGATCGTTCATTATAATGTCGCAGATCTAATGGTAGAATTTATGTTAGGGATTTTTTACCTATAAGTAAAACCTCTTTTATGTATGAGGGAATCATATTGCGTCTGTGTGAGTGAGTGAATATTGTATTCTAAGAGAGGAGACTATGAGAGAAACAAGAGGAAGTTACAACAAGTATGTTGTAGGTTGTATCCTTTCATTTGTTGGATAATAATAAAAGGACCTGGAAATTTATCTAGTAGACATAGATCACAAAGGGTGAACCATGTATATTTGTGTCTCTATTGTATTGTGTATCTTCTCTGTTTTATTTCTGCATTTGTTTTATTTTATTGCTTTGCAATCCTGTTTTTCTAACACTTTCCTCTTACATTCAATGCACATATAAGCTATACAATTTGTTAACCATGACTAGATATAATGAACTTAATATCCATCAAAGGACATTACTTCCTCACCTACTTAATGGTAAACATATTACAATGTTAGGTTTATATATATATATATATATATATATATATATATATATATATATATATATATATATATATATATATATAATGATCAATAATAATTTATAAGTTATTGTTACATAACATACCCTCCCCTTTGAAATTCATTTCCTTTGAATTATGGGGAGAAACCAAATAGTAATATTTTTTGAGAGTTACATACAACTGGTTTCATTCCCAATCATCCATCTAAATGAGATTCACATAAGCGACAATCTTTGATGGTACCATGTAGAATAGTAACCACTCTAATGATTCCATGTATTTTCATTGTTGTTTCTCCCTTGATTCCATGCATGTCAAACACAATTGAGTCTTTGCTTCTTAGTATACTCATATTCTTTGTGTTACTCCTCTCCATGTTTCCATGATTATTTATTCTTATAGTGATGTGGATGGTGATATATTACAATCTTTGTAAACTTAATCTTTTTTTTCATTTATTTTTAATACTCGATCCTGGCTTCTTAATGCTCTTTTGGCTTTTGATTAGGTCAAGGGTTTTATTTTCCTTGACATTACGCCAAGTACTTTTCATGCCCCTCTCTAGAATCTTGAACTTATAAGAGATTTGTGCTCACTTAAACACACAACTACATCCATCTTGACCTTGATTGGTTAAAATTGAGTAATAGCTTGAAAGGTTACTTCCTTCATCATGTACCAAAGATTCATAAACTTACTTTGTACATTAACATTAATAGTTTCCAAAGTCTTTTAAATATAAATATCTAAAAACAATATCTAAATTGTCAATAAAGATATCATATAGTTTAGAATGCAAAACATATTTATTCATAGTGAATTTCAAATTCGTGTATCATATATCCTTCTCATTGTCTAAATGTGTTTCCTTGATATCCTTTAATGGAACATGCAATTTCTTTTCTAAGTCCATGTTAATGGAGTTATACATGTTGTTAGGGTTTACTAAGATGATATTTTTGTTCTAAATGCAACTATGGAAATATAAAATAATTAATTTTCTATATGAGAACATATTATATGTTTTTACTCTAATTCATTCACTATATGTTTTACTTGGAGTTCTTGATCCAATAGGATGGTTTCATATTCATACATTTTCTTATAAGGATCCTAAAGTTATTTTTTTCCCCTTTTCCATTGATTTGAAATGCATCCAAACCAATGAATGATTGAACGTGTTATGTACCTCATAGAATATGAATATTAATTTGAGAATACATATTAGATCTACACAATAAAAATCAAAGAATCAATAAAATATTTGTAAAGTAAACCCTTGATGTAGGGTAACACCTGTTGAGGGGTACTAAATTCATTTAAATCAACAACATGAACCAAACCCGCCATGCAGGCCTAATAAGAATCTACAATGTTTGATGGTGGAATGGTTCTCTATATATTTCGGTCTGGCCAATTTATCGATGGGTTTTACGTAGTGTTTGACATGATATATTCTTATGGAAGTTCTTCCTTCAGTTTAAACACTCTCTTTTTTGTCTTTTCTTTTATTAGATGGGTCTGATAAAAAATATGTGTGCTGGTATAAAACAACTAGTAAAGGGGGTTCTTAACTACTAAAGAAGGATGAGCTTTGGATAACCCTTGTTCTCAAGCATGCATACAAAGATATTCACACCTGTGACAAGTCTAGTACTAATACATTAACTTGCTGGTATTTCAATTATTACCTGAGATACAATTATCATAATAAAACACACATGCAATCAAATGATGGAAAGAAAAATAGTTTCCTTACCTCTAGCATTAATCACACATTAACACAACGATTTTCTTTCATCATTAAAGACAAGAACTACAAAAAATATTGAAATATATAACTTATCAATAGATTCAAAAAATCTTACGCGTTACAACATCCATTAATGAAATAAAGTTGGAAGTAATTCCTCCTCAACCCAATCACACAACGCCTTTGATGAAAAACAAAAAATTGTCTCTGGTCCTAAACATGACTTCTCAATTAAGGTAGTTCAGAAATAGTTCTTTACAATTCCAAAAATGAGGGTCTTTCCAAAAACCATCGACCTTTGCTAAAAGCTCAATCCTCTTATTTATAATGAATCATTAACTAAAAATAGCTATTACAAGTGCAAGCTAAGTAAAACAAAATATTTCCACGTGGCACTTTCATCTCTTTGTTCTCTAAGTATCATCAAATAGTTTTACTGAATTACATGATTTTTCTCATATTCTGACCATTTAACGAAGACTTTCTTGCATGTGTTGGCATATAGGCACATGTGCTGGTCCATTGGGGCTGAAAGAATTTCTTTCACTTCTACTTCCTATTCTCTCTACTTGATTATTTTGACAGTCAACTGCTGTAAAATTTCTCGAGCATTAATTGAATTCTCCATGAACTATTGTACTTGACCTAACACCATGCTCACCACCTTTTCTATCTTTGTTGTCCATTTCGAGTTTGGTTCTGCATGTTGTTTGACTATGTCATTCAGTTCGACAAAGTCTTCGGGTGAGCCGAATTCTGGGAGGCCGATGCTTTTCATCTCCTGATTGATCTTTTCCCAGCTCTTTTTTCACTCGAACCACTTCTCCTGAATCTCCCGCTGAGGTTCCTAGGCCATTTTTACCTAGTATTCAACCGCTTTCCTAATCCAATCTATGCTTCTATCCCTCAACACCCGAATACCGTGCTTTTCGACATCTCAGCCTTTTTGAACCGCACTGATGTAATCGATCCTTTCTACTTCTTGGTGATCTTTCTCATACCATCTTTCCATGTCCTTGCAGGTCGTTAGTGACATAAGTGTGTCTTCTTGGAAATCGACTATACCTGTAATGAAAAGGTGTCGTTCATTCATGAATTTGGAATAGGCATCTTGGAACTCACTTCTCAAAAACACCATGGCCTGTGTGGACTCCTGATAGTATTTTCCAAAAGGATAAGATGCTCCAACTCCTTAAGTGTATCGGTCAACTCCTTTTCATCTCTTCTTTCTCTATCGAATGTGGCATCCGTGATAGCCATCCCTGCATCGATAAGCTCAGATGTCTTGGTGTGCTCTGTGCTGAGAAGATCCTCCTCTGTAGTGATGGGAATCGAGCTATCTAACGTGAGCCTCCTCTTCTTAGTGGTCCTCTTCATTATGAATTTTCTCTTC
Source organism: Picea glauca (assembly GCA_000966675.3). Taxonomy (NCBI): domain Eukaryota; kingdom Viridiplantae; phylum Streptophyta; class Pinopsida; order Pinales; family Pinaceae; genus Picea; species Picea glauca. The sequence continues at coordinate 1,023,328 of JZKD02S2287310.1, read as the reverse complement.
CTATCATAGGCAATCACTTGTATTCCGACGACCTCATCAACAAGTTTGGGGATTTGTTGTTCTCCCTAGGTTAGAGTATTTCCCAGGCTCTTGACTGTGTGTATCTATTCTAGGATGGGTTCCTGAACTTCTTCCATATGTCCTGATGGATAGATCTCCATTTGTTTCTCATCAACTGGTAAGGTATTGGCCAAAATGGAAGACCTGGGGGTAGGTTCGGTACTTGGTAATCGACTGTCGAAGTGTCGATTTATTGTTGTGTAATTTCCTCTTTTTGGCAACCCAATCCTAGGTCATCCCTCAAGCTGTCTATTGGGGTTCCTGGCAAGACAAGTAGCTCAGTTTCTAAGACACTTTTGACTTCATGGTCTCTCTGCGAAAGGTTTTGAATTGAAGCATCGAGACCTGGGGTAGATTCTTTCTCAGGTTCCTTTTCTTCTGTAATCTACACTGGAGTCACCAGGGACACCTGTGAACTTTCCTCATAATTATAGATGGTTATTAAGTCAAACAAGGGGTTTGGTATACTTTTCCTACATGGTTTCCTTGCTATATCAGGCTGGGTTGAAATCCCCCCTGGTGATCTAATCTGTGGTGGTGGAACTTCGGGGTTTTATGGACTGATGATTTCTTCAAGTTGTGTTGGCTCTAAGCCACTTGGATCTCCTCTTCTTTCAATTGGGTCTTTAGTAGTAATCCTCAACATCTCTACAAGACCAGGGTCATCCTAAAACTGATCAATGATTCTCTGCGCCCATTCTAGCAAGAACAATCCTCTTCTTTGTTCCTCTATAGTCTCTGCCACTTTGATTTCTTCCCTGACTCCGAGGGCCACTTGACCCGACTGCTCTATTGTCTCCACCTGTTCTTCCATGATCATAGCCTTGAACATGGTCATGTTCGGGTTGGCCATCCTTTGTACTACCCCCTCCTAGTCCTGAGCACACTGTGTGAAAATTTCATTCTCAAATTTGTCATGCACGTATGACCAACAGGATGATACCTGTGCAACATGTTGGGGGACTAGACATTTAGGGTCATGCTTGTGGAATCATCCTGTCGGGAACCTGCATTCAAGTTGGCTCATCCCTTCTTGTTTGGCTTGAACAATGTACTTTACCAAATAAAAACCCACATATAAACCGTAGGGTATGAAATCCCTCTTCTTGTCCTTGACTAGCATGGCATTATAGCCCTGCATGATAGTTTGATAACATATTTCTCCCATAATGAGCCAGTTTGGGATGTGAGCCGGGAGTAGATGTGGTGCTCCAGTGGCCCAAAAAACTCTGATATAGATTGTATGTTCATATAAATACCAATGGCCTACCTTCACTACCATTTTCTTGGCTGCTGCAGATAGTCTCAGACATTCTTTTTTAAATACAATAAAATGAATACGAGCGATGAATTCATCACAAATGAGTGCATAGGATGTTTTGTACATGTTCTCCCATAATATGCTGAAATAAAAGTGAATAGGGAGCTCCACAACATGCCATCTTAAATTCATGCCGATGAAGACATTTGTCACACATATCACGAGCATGCTGTACACAGATGCTCAATTGCTTGGAAATTATTGCTCCCCAGTTGAAGCTGCTTTCAAAGATCACCACTATGTATGCCAAGGGTATCCATGCTTATGAAAACTTGGAGTAGTCCTTCTCTCCATACATTCTAAAGATGAGAGACATCAAGTAGATGTATGGCTCCCTCAGATTAACTTTCCCATACCAGCCATTTCTTAGGTCTGTAAACTTTTTGTCCTACTTCCACCATGAGGCCATTAATCGGCTGGTGTCATGGAATTCATATAACTTCACCATGAAGTCTGTGTTTAGTCGCTCCTCTGGGTCTCTGATTTTGTAGTACTTTTGGACTTATGTCAAGAGGAAAAATCTGACACACCCGCCATTCTCATCATTGATTAAGCACTTCTACGCATTTGTATTGTCGATTAGCCACTTCAAAACCTCCATGCATGGGAAAACTGGGGTTCTGTAGGATACCATGTGAAAATATGACCATCAGATATTTGGGAATACCTGGTCATCAAGATCCCTTACATACGGGTCACTGTGTGGGATACATTTCGAGTAATCCTCCCGACTGATTCTCTTGAACAAGTCTCTCCACTGTGGGAGCATTAATTTGGATCTAGTGTTTGATTCTATATCACCAAATATCATGTTAGCACTCTGTAAATTTTATCTGGATGGATAGACAAATGACAGAGGTAACTGTTTCAACCAACTTCAGAGCTGGGCACTAGCCTTCTCAACTCAAAGAGGGCTCTCTCGTGTCACTGGGCATTTCTTTGATAATCAATGGCTAGATTTGGTTTGTTTTGGGGGTTTTTGATAATTTTGTTGGCGAAGAAGGGGAGGAACACTCAAGGCTATGGAGTCACAATTTATGAAAATGAATGAAAACATTAGCTGCCCAATATAACTCTCCAGAGGATAAAGGATAAATGAGGCAATGAATCTGAGTTGTAAATTGAGATTTGCAGAGTGTAAGAGGAAAGGGGAAAAACAAGTAACTGCATCAGAGCATTAATAAAATGAATTCTAAATTAGTTAGGAAGAAATACACAGTTTAAAGTGTTTCAGCCAAGAGCATCAAGAGATGAATTCTGGGCTTTTAACTATCTGATCAAAAAAAAGAGAATGCAAATGGAATAAAAGAACACAAGAAATACAAACAATGAAGGAAGACAAAACTCATATCATATCCATTAGAATCTTTTCATAAACAATTCCAAATGATTCTGCATATATATTCAATTCAGTCCTAGAAAAATTACAATAGAGTCCAGAACCATCAGAATTGTGCCCTTGCACTTCTTCCCTTCCTTAATACACCCAGGACTTCTAATACTTATACAATTCAAGTTCCTTTAGTGTGCAACCGGTTACAATAACTGAAATGAAACATTTCAACTTCTACAATGATTACAAATGACAGTTTTCAGAGAAAAAACGTTTCATGATCCCTGCAGATTCCTCTGACGCTCTAGCTCCTTCCTTGACCATTTTCTCTTTGAAATGTCACTCATACTCTTTCAAATATAATTGCATTTATCCATATTCTCATTTAATAATTGGGAATAATATATTTGAATGAAATAATTCAAAAATATTTTTCTATCTTGTAGAATTAAATTTCCATAATTTAATTCATGCCCGTGGATTTTAAAACCATTTATTGTTTGGCCCAATTCACCATTTCATTGTAAAAAAATTTCAGTGTTACTATTTCCCTGTGAAAAACATTTACTGTGTAATGTTTTTCCACTTTACCGTTTCATTGTGAAAAAACATTTACTATGTGTTTTTTCCAGTTTACCATCTTTGGTAAAATACCTTTTATCTTCTTCTTTCACTTCTGTAAATATTTGGATAAAAAATTATCCAAGTCTTCGTTCACGTGCATCTTCCCCTTTAAATATTTTGCATAGAAATATACATTAATTTATTTAATTTGTAAAATGTAAATCTTACCTCCGTAAAACCTTTTCACCGTGAGGAGTAATTTCATTTATTAGAAATTCCATATTTGTTGTCGAAATGCACTCCTGGAAAAATGCCTCACATTAAACATATGATAAATGGTGCATTTATTACATCGGGCTTTGGCTGGAGTGGTTTAATCTAAACTTATTTTACCTCCGATGTGCTCCACGTAAAAACATGTGTCCACCAAATAAACCACGGTAGTTTTCCCACCCTCCATCCAACCTTTGAATTTTCCACATTAGAAATTGAGATTCATGCCCATGATTTGATGTTATTCCATAAATTAAATATTGGATTAAATATTAATATAAATATTTTAATATAAAATATTTATATTAATAATAATAAACCCTTTTTCTGTTTTCTAAGGACTTTGGGCTTATGAGGCTTAACACATGACTTTGTGGATGGGATGAGGGTACTTAATAAAAGGAATATTTTTTATTTTCAATGAGAATATGAAAATAAGGGTAAAAATGAATGAAGTGATGAAACTAAGGGATTTAAATAAGCGTCAAGACTAGGTATAGGTTTGGGATATTCGCCAATGTTTTTAACAGATAGAGGACATGACCATTTTGGATGATCAGTTGAGTGAAGGATTTAGGTGATGGGAGCTTGACAGAGCTAGTGAACAAATTTGAAATTATGAGTGGAAAAATAGCACAAGGGCAAGACGCTTTGGGAAAAATTAATACAAATTAGTAGGTGATAATAGATCGGAGGTTGAACAAAAACTTTTTTTGTTGAGGTTTTTACTACCAACTCTGCCCTGAGAAAGTAATCCAGCTGCCTTGCAGTACCAGGAGAATAACCTTCACCTATTTCTTCTTCCTTTATCTTGGGTTCTCTCAACGAGTGTCTAGTGGTTGGATTTATCAGAGGCATTTCCCATGTAACTTAGAAAATAGTTAGAGATTGTGAAAGAAATCAAATCTATATATAACAAATCACGACCGTCGAATTGACAAACTTGAACAGATACCTATGTTGCTTGTTTAACTTGGTCTTGATAATTTGATAATTAGGATAGTATCGGGACACTTGATTTGCTTCTTCGAATGCTCTAGAATTCAAACTTGTGTGAAGAATAAAATTATTGAAATCCATTCTAGAGATTTAAATAGGGATGAACTTACCTTGTCGCATCAACCATTCAATTCGGGTTATGAGTGTATTTCTATTAACTCTGCTTCCAAATCTTCAAAGACGTTTAAAATTAAATTCGATCATAGGTTGACGGCGCAGGCACAGGTTGTAACGTGGCCTGTCAGTGATTTCAAATTGTTGTAGTTCAATCAAAACACAGGGTAGAAACATATGCAGGATGAATCATTAACTATTCTATTAAATGCCAGATTCCGATCATATCTTATGTCGAAAACATCCCATCATTTCACTAGTCCAGCTGGTGAGTTGGGTATCGGGGTTTCGATTTGAACACTTTTCGTTGATATCTCCTTGCAAAAGCTCCAATGTTGAACGATATTTCCATACAGAGATGAAGTGGCAAGGCTGACTTGGAGGTGTGACTATGACATAGGAAACCTTAAGATGACTCGAGCGAAACTAGGTCGTATGACACCCCTATGCGACAAAGACACGTGGCACTCGAGACCGACATCTTCGTTTACCCATGTTATTTGGAATCAAGAATTTTCTTAAGCTAAATGTTCTAAAACCTGATCCTATCTTGCTGACGCTGAAAGGTATCAAGAATTCGTGATCGACAATAAGCCTACGCAAGTGTTCCCGAATTGAATCTCTCGAAAATCTCCCAATGCCAAAAGTGTATCAGGGTTCAGCGATCGACGATATGTTTATCACAGACAAAATCAATTATTTTAACCCTTCCATATTTCCCCGACCTTGAGAAAGTGCATCGGTCATCGAATATTGGTGGTTTCTTTATGGATTTTTTCAATGTCTATCCCTCCCATACTTTGTCGATGCCGATGGGGATCTACTATCTCTTGAAACTTCGTGGAAAATAACTCATTCAAACCAACTCTGCCTTCTACTGATGTTGATGGTGCATCGAATATTGACGATTAGTGTAACTATGTGTCCACTTTACTTGTTTGAATTTTTCTGATTCCGAACACAAACATGTTAGTCATAATGTTAGCTGCAGATTCTTAGTTAGGATGTGATGTTTTTTTTTTTTTTTTTAGACACAAGGTTTCATTTAACAAGTTCAAACAAACCCGACTTGATTGATAAGAGTCATGAAAACAAAACAAAATAAAACTATACCCCAAAGTTAACTCAACTCAAACAATAAAAGAAAACAAGTGGTACCCAAAAAGTGATAGAATTTCACAAGGCTTTTTATAGTGCGTTGAGCACTCAACAAATGGCGATTTACTGGGTGAAAGAAAAATCTTTGTTTCTTCCCCAGGCTTAGCTAATGCAAAAGCTGGTTAAGAACCCAACTGTTTTTTTTTTTATCAGAGTCTCTCCTTTCTTTGCGTTTATAATTCCTCCAGTTCATGACTCTAGGCCCACCTATGGAGTTTCAACCTTTATTCCGCCTTCATTCCTCTTGACTATGACCCATGCCCCCTTTTGAAAAAATCTGCGTAAAGAATTCACTGGCACCAGGCCCTTTAGTTATCATCATTTACTTGTTGTGGTGTTGCTCCGCTGCCAGTGAGCATCCATAGCCCCGACAGAGTCACCCTGATGTCACAGACCTTTCTTTTTTGTCAGCAAGTGCCCATGGCCCCGATGGATTTATCTACATAACCTCTCCTACTTTGCACTCATTTGATATAATTGATTTATTTTTGGAAGAGATGCCCTAAGTGAGTGGGAGAGTGGGACGTATTTTATCTGCACGTTGAGATGGTTAAGGTGAAATTATTGCTAGCTCTATCTTGAGGTACATGTGGTCCTTTCCAACTTTCCATATTTCCCTTTAGGTTTTACCAGATCACTAGGCGGACACTTCATCACTTGCCAAGGTCGTTTATCTGCGAAGGTCATATACATAACTCTTTTAAAAAAATGGAAGTTTCCCAACGTTTCTTGTGTTGCATGTAAGCGTGAGATAGGAAAAAATTTTGCTACACCGTATTGATTAAGGTCAACCAATGCCTTGTGGAACAAAAATTTATTGCACAAAAAAAACTACACAAAAGAAAAATAGAAATAAAGGACTCTGCAATCAACCTACCTAACATCTACACATAGAATAACATGAAAACACAAACACACATTTTTTTTTACAAAAATATTGTTTTAGGGATTGGACATTCATTGGGAGGGTGTCGAGTTCCCCCCTCATATTTTTCAACCGCCACGTGCCTGTCTCGAGTTTCTCGGCTACCTGGAAAGGTCTGAGCCATAGATTCTGAAACTTTGAAGTTTTTCCCTTTGGTTCATTTTCTCTATCCCATTTTAGGACTAAGTCTCCTACTTCAAAATTCTTCTCTCTGTCCTTATGCTTGTCAAACCATCTTTTAACTATCTACTGATGAGCAACGAACTTTGATTTTTCTTTCTCCCTTTCTTCTCACACCATGAGGAGGGTATCAATTCTCTGTTGAATAACCGATGAGGGTTGTCCTCTAAATCCTTGAGAAAGCTGAAGAGATGGAAGATATAGCCTGTTTGGGATAATGGCTTCTTGTCCATATACCAGAAAGTATGGGGAGTTACCTGTATCTTCCTTGGGTGTTACCTTATCGGCCCATAGGGCATTATGAATCAAGCTCTGCCAATTCCTTTGATTGTATGCAATTGTTTTCTTCAATATCCTCACTAGGTTCGTATTGGTTGATTTTGCCACTCCATTCCCTTGTGGATAGTAGTTTGCAAAGTATCTGATTATGATTCCTTTGTATAGAGAAAAATATGTTAATAGGGTGGAACAAAAGTAATTAACATTGTCAAAAACAAGAATGGAAGGCATACCAAACCTTGTGATCAACTGTTTTTCTATGAATTGGATTACCACCTTTTCATTTACGTGAGTCAGAGGGATGACCTCTACCCATTTCGTGAAATAGTCTGTAGAAGTCAGTATGTATCTATGTTTTTTTGAAGAACTTGGGGTAATGTCCCCTATCAAATATAACCCCCATTTCTTGAATGGTCTGGATATGGCCACTGGTTGGAGTGGGACAACTACTCTTTTTTCCCTCCCCGCACTTATTTGACAAGTTTTGTAGTTTCTAGTGTATGTATGAACGTCCCTAAAAAGTGTAGGCTAGTAATAGCCGTCTCTCAGTATCTTGTGAGTGGTGGTATTCCCTACAAAGTGTCCACCCAAAGGACCATCATGGATATCCTTTATAACCTTGTCTGCGTATTCATGTTTGAGACATCTCAAAAGTACCCCATCATAATTTACGTGGAAAAGCACCAAAATTATGGGGCAATATTGTGTCGATTTTAGTCTGAGATCTCTCCTTTCCTTAGGGTTTAGGTTTTCTGGGAAATTATCGTGATGTAGGAAATAAATTAGTTTTCCATACCAAGACTCCTGCCCTAGAAGAACATATAAAGCTTCACTACACCATAATGCCAATTCACTCTCCCACCCAGAGTCTTCATTTACTTGGTCTTGAGCTTCAATGACCAGTTTACACAATCCCTGTCCCTTAACCAGTTTGGAAGGTTTTATATCTAGATCAAATTCTTCGACAACTGCCATCCAATTTCCTCTCCTTTCCCCCATCTCTTATTGAGTGAATAGGTTTCGAATTGCGGGATGAGGTACAATGAATTTGGTGTGATTTTTTAGGATGTAAGATATGAAATGTTTTATTGCTTTGTATACCGCATAAGCATGTTTGTCTATAGCATGGTAATTCAATTTCCCCCCTTGGATATTAGTGCTAATAAATGAGACCGGGGTCTCATTGTTGTCATCATCTTTCTAAGTCAATACTGCAGCTAAAGATTGGTTGGAGGCAAAAGTATAGTGGAAAAAATATTTTCTAAAGGAAGGACTTCACAACACTAGAGCTTGAGATATTGCAGTCTTAATATTGCTGAAAAGATTTTTTCGTTTGTCATCCCACTTAAATTTAACATCCTTGCAAATCATTTTTTGAAGGGTTTGATAGTTTCAGCGAAATCGAGGTGAACTTCCTCACAAAATTTATTTTCCCAAAGAAGGATTGCATAGCCTTTTTTTTGTGGGGTAAGGGAAGCTGAGCTATTGCCTTAATTCATTCTGGGTCTATGTTAATTCCTTTTTGAGATATAATATGACCTAGTAATTTCCCTTCCTCGACACCAAAGATACTTTTCTTAGGGTTTAAATATATACCGTATTTTCTACGCCTTTCAAAAATCTGGGTTAGATGTCAGATGTGATCTTCTCCATTCTTTGAATACACAGTCATGTTGTCGAAATAGATTACTACACACTTGTTGATCAATCCTCGAAAATATACGTTGATGGCCCTCTGGAAGGTTTCCCCCGTATTAATTAACCCAAAGGGCATGTGTTTATAAGAAAAGGTTCCCCACTTGGTTCAAAAGGTAGTTTTCAATCGGTCTTCCTATGAAACTAGAACCCGATTGTAACTTGAAAAATCGTCTAACAAGGAGAAAATTTCAGAACCAGACACAGTTTACAAGAGTTGTTCCATCAGTGGGATTGGGTAGTTATCCTTTTATGATGCTTTGTTGAGGTTTATGAAATCCACACACATTCATATCTCCCCAGACATTTTCCTAACAAGAACCAAATTTGCTACCCAGGAAAAGTGTCTAACCTAAAAGATAATATTAACATCCAATAATTTCTTTAACTCTTGACACATGAGGGGTTCTAGGGATGGGTCATACTTCCAGATCTTCTTTTGGAAGGGTTTTACTCTTTATTTTAAAGGGATTGTGTGTTGAATAATATGAGTGTCAAAATTTTTCAGATCTCGGTAGGACCATGCAAAATAATCTTGACATTCTCTGAAAATTTTGAGATAAGCTTTCCTTTCTTCTTTAGACACTGTCTTACCTAGGTTTATATTCTTAGGGTTTTCCGGGGTTCCTAGATTTATAGTCTCGTACATGGGACACACGATCCATGTATTTGTGTTTGTTGACCGTTTAAATCTTTCCCTTAAGTCAAATAGGTTCTCCAAATTGGATACCCCTTTTGGTATCATGTGAAACTTTGGTTTGTTACTAGAGTAATTTGTTTCACCTCTTTGTTCATGGGAATCCGTTTTTGCTAATTTCTCTTGGAATACTTCATTGTCAATAGCCAGGTCTTTAAAATTTTCCTGATTGGTGAGGAAGTCTATAATCTGTTCATCTCCTTCAAAGACCTTCCAATTAGAAATATTGTTGGGCACTGATGGTTTGTAGAGTAGTTCCAAAGTGAACCGAGAGGCTTCATAGTCCTCTAAAGGAGATATCCTCGAGGCAACAATGGTCAGGGAATCAGAAAGAGTATTCTTTCTCCTGGGAATCACTGTTATATTAAAGGCTTAAAAAATTTCTATTAGCCTCTGCACTTCCCGTTGATAATTTTTCAAGCGAGGAGAGTTCCAATGTATAGTGTTCCTTACTTTCCTGACGATAATTTCAGATTCCTCGAAAACGTTTAGTTCTTTAACATTTAAGCCTATGGATTTCTTTAGTCCTTTCACTAAAGCTTCATACTCGATAGTATTATTAGTGCATTCAAATTCTAGTCTGCAGGACAGGAAATTTAATTTCCCCTTCGAGTCAATGAGGACACATCCTTCTCCTGACCCTTCTTGCAAATTAAACCCATCGAAGTACATGGTCCAAATTTGTGAGCAGAAATCATCAGCTTCTCCATGCCTATTAAGTTCCTCCTCTCCACCTACTTTGTCTGTGGTTTCCAACAAAGGTTCTTGAAATAAGAGGTTTTCTTCTGCAGCTACCAGTAGATTTACTTGAAAAGTCATTTCGAAGTTTTGAGTAAGAGGTACATCAGATGAGAGAAGGGAGAAATTACCGAAATCAAAATTGCAAGAGTAGTTTCCTAGTACGGGGAAATCTGCCGATGAGGGTTCGTTGAAGGCTTCTAAATTGGTGACAATATGTTTGAGATACCTTTCCCTATCAATCCTAATCATGTTTACATTTCCCTTTAATGGAAACAAGAGATGAGCCCATTCCTTGCTAAAGTATCCATTCAAATTTTCAAACCAATCTCAACTAAGTAGCAATGCATAAGATTCTGGTATATCCACTACAATGATGTCAATTACTTGAACAAATTTAGGGTGTGTAGCCATTCTAATCATGACATCCTTGAGTTCTTCAATAAATTTCACCTGAGTCCTATCCAATTATATAACGTGCTTATCGCTTTTGAGTGGGACTACGTTTAATTTCTTTCCGATAGATAATGACATAACATTAGAGGATGCCCCTGAGTCAACTAAACAATTATGGAGATTTTGGTTGAAGACTTCGAACGTTAAAAGGAACAGTGGGACAAAAAGATTTCCTTTTTTATCTACAGAGCAAGCGTTCATGGTTTATTTTTTAGATCTGTGGGAGAGGGAATCTCCCCTTGATCAGTGCTAGTTATAGGGGTTTCTATTGATTTCAAGGCTTGTAGCAAAAAGTTATTTTGCTGGGGAATTCTACACATGACCATGATTGACACATTAGCCTTCAATCTTTTTAAGTCTTCCACTATGTTGTAGTCTATCTTGGGTGACTCGCGTGTATGGATATTAATAGGATTTTTTTGGGAGACAAAAGGTGCTTTCAAGTGATCGAATGTTTTTTTTCCTCTCAATTTTGGACAATGGTAAGGTCATTTGAGACCGGATGACCCCTACTTCGCGTTTTCACAGCCAAAACCTCAGCGGGTGATTCTTAAACCTCAAATATATCATCAGAAGGCATTGGCAAGTCAGGATCCCACAACAACATGGTTGCTTCTTCCAGCGGGTCAAATTCTTCCTGATCGACAATATTTACCGCTTAGCCGATTGATTTTTTGGTAAGGGAAACTTCATCTAGGAACTGATTGGCCATCGATTTCATGGCATGCACCTATTGTGGACAGTCTCTTTCATAATGTTTCTCTTGATGATAGGTACAAAAAGATTTGGATGCTACATTACCCAGGTCGATGTTTAAGTTGGCTGGGGGAGGTTCAATTTCTTTGAATGATGGGTTTCTCTTAAAAAATGGCCTATAAGGCCTTTGGCCTTGGTTTCCTTCCCTTGCACTTCTTTTCATGTCTATGATTTCATTTGACAATTTATTTATCATCCGTTGTAGGTCTTCTATGTCTCCACTTCCCTTTTCGGGACCTTGTTCTTTTTTTTTTCCTTGGGGTCTAGTCAAAATGAGTCCTCTCTTGAGTGGAGGTTGAGTTTCCTTATTAACTAGTGAGACCTGACCCTCCTTGCATCCCTTCATTTGGAATTCAATTGTTTTGGCTTCCTCAAAATTTTCATCTAGGGTATGCTTGGCATCCCTTTTTACAAACATGGAAATATAAGCATGGAGAGCATTAGCATATACCTCAATTTGCAACTCCTGAGTGGGTTTAGCTTCGGGTTGATTGAAGTCTTTAACATTTTCTTTTGAATTCATGGTGGCGGAAAACAATTCAACCATTAAATCTCTTGTAGTTTTTTCTTCTGCAAATTGTTCTAAAAAATCCTTTTGAAACTTCGTACAACAAGTTATGGGAAACTTCGTATAACAAGTTATGGACCCTACAGGCAAGTTAAAATATCACGTTGAGGCTAAATTCTCAAAGTTATAGGGAAAAATTCTGTATACTACATCCTCATGTTGTACATTCACCAGTCTAATAGCTAGTATGAACTTTTTAATATGGTCTTCAGGAAATCCAGAGGTTTCAGGGTCAAACTTGGGAAGTGAATTTTTTGGATGTTGAGGGAGGTTATGTACCCATCTAGGGATTTCCAGAGCATCTTTGGCCAACCATGGTTGATTATTTTGAGGTGGGTTTCTCCTTTCTTCATTATGATCATTGTTATCCTCCATGTTGTCCGACTTCGAAGCTGAGTGATCCGAGTAAGACCCTTCCTCGTTAGATTCAAAACCATCCGGCTAAGAGTAGTTACCAAATAGTGTTTTGGGGATCAAATTAAGGGGATGTTCGATCTCAGTGAGGGTGAAATCTATTGGGTTTTCTACCGTGTGAATAAAAAAATTGGTCGGGGGAGTCAACCACTGATCTACTTACTTGTTTTCTACGAGGAAGTAATGAAGCTAAGGGTAATGATCCAATTTGCCGAGCGTAAGATCTTGTGATTCTTTTGAATTGGTTCAACTCCTCGTGGGGAAGAGCATAAGGTCTTTCGAGGAATATATGTTCTTCCTCTTGCTAGAGTGAGTTACTCATTTAAGGAGTACTCAATGTATGGGGTTATCTTGAGAATGACTAGCCATGTATGTGGGTTGTTTTGAATCTATAAGCTGTGCGAAATATTATATCACAAATATTGTTATCCATTCATTCACATCCCTCCTTCTAGTGCAAATTCTATTGAGGGGTCCTAAATCCATTTAAATCAACAACAAGAACCAAACCTGCCACAAAGGCCCAATTAGACTTTGCAACGTTTGATGGTGGAATGGTTCTCCAAATTTTTCGATCTAGCCAATTTATCGATGGGATTTATGTAGTGATTGACAATATATCTTCTTATGGAAGTTCCTCCTTCAGTTTAAACACTCTCTTTTTTGTCTTTTATTTTATTAGGTGGGTCTGATAAAAAATATGTGTGATGGTATAAACCAGCTGGTAAAGGGGGTTCTTAACGATAGAAGAAGGATGAGCTTTGGATAACCCTTTTTCTCAAGAATGCAGACAAAGATATTCACACCTATGACAAGTCTAGTACTAATACATTAACTTTCTATTATTTCAATTATTGACTAAGATACAATTATCGTAAGAAAACACACATGAAATAAGATGATGGTAAGAAAAATAGTCTCCTTAGCTATAGCATTAATCACACATTAACACAACGATTTTCTTTCATCATCAGTGACAAGAACTACAAAAAATATTGAAACAACTAACTTATCAATAGATTCAAAAACTCTTACTCGTTACAACATCCATTAATGAAATAAAGTTTGAAGTAATTCCTCCTCAATCCAATCACACAACGCCTTTGATGAAAAATATAAATTTGTCTCTGGTCATAAACAAGACTTATGAATTAAGGTAGTTCATAAATAGTTCTTCACAATTCAAAAAATGAGGGTCTTTCCAAAAACCATAGACCTTTGCTAAAAGGTCAATCCTTTTATTTATAATGAATCATTAAATAAAAATATCTATTACAAGTGCAAGCTAAGTAAAACAAAATATCGCCACGTGGCACTTTCATCTCTCTGTTTTCCGACCATTTAACGAAGAGTTCCTCGCATGTGTTGGCATACCAGAACCTGTGTTGGTCCATCGGGGATGAAATAATTTCTTTCACTTCTACTACCCATTCTCTTTTTGACACTCAACCACTGCAAAACTACTCGAGCCTTAATCAGATGTTCCATGAACTATTGTACTTGACTTGGCGCCATGCTTGCCACCTTTTCTAGCTCTGTTGTCCATGCCGAGTCTTGTTCTGCATGTTGCTTGACAATGTCATGCAGGTCGACAAAGTCTTTGAGTGAGCCAAATTCTGGGAGGTCGATGCCTTTTATCTCCCGATTGATATTTTCCCAGCTCTTTTCACACTCTTCCCACTTCCCCCGAATCTCCCGCTGAGGTTCCTAGTCCATTTTTACCCATTATTCGGTCTCTTTCCTGATCCGATCTATGTTGCTATCCCTCAACACCTGAATACTGTGCTCTTCGACGTCTTAGCCATTTTGAACCATGATGATGTAATCAATACTTTCTACTACTTGGTGATATTGATCATACCACCTTTCCATGTCCTTGTAGGTCACTAGTGCCATAAGGGTGTCTTCTTGGAAATCGGATATACCTACAGTGAAAAGGTGTCGTTCATTCATGAATTTGGAATAGGCATCTTGGAACTCACTTCTCAAAAACACTGCGGCCTATGTGGAGTCTTGATAATATTTTTCCAAATGACGTAGATGATCTAACTCCTTTTCATCTCTTCTTTCTCTATCCAATGTGGCATCCATGATAGCCATCCCTGCGCCGATAAGCTCATATGTCTTGGCATGTTCTGTGTTGAGCAACTTCTCCTTGGTAGTGATGATAATCGAGCTATCTAACCTGAGCCTCCTCTTCTTAGTGGTTTTTCTCTTCCTGTCATAGGCAATCGCTTGTATGTCGGTGACCTCATCAACAAGTTCAGGGATTTGTTGTTCTCCCCAGGTTAGAGTATTTCCTAGGCTCTCGACTATGTGTATTTGTTCTAGGATGGGTTCCTGAAATTCTTCCATATGTCCTGATGGCTTGACCTCTATTTTTTTCTTATCGGATGGTGATGTATCGACCAAAATGGAAGAACCAGGGCTAGGTTTGGTACTTACTTGGTAATCAACTATCAAAGTGTCGATTTCTTGCTATGAAATTTCCTCTTTCTGGCCACGCGATCTTGGATCATCCCTCGAGCTGTCTATTGGGTTTCCCATCAAGTCGAGTATCTCAGTGTATAATACACTTTCTACCTCATGGTCTCTCTACAGAATATTTTGAATTGAAGCATTGGGACCTGGGGTAGATGCTTTCTCAGGTTCATTTTCTTTTGTAATCTGCACTGGAGTCACCAGGGACACCTCCGAACTTTCCTCATCATCATAGATGGTTATTAAGTCAAAAAAGGGATTTGGTATACTTTTCCTACCTAATTTCCTTGCTATCTTAGGCTGGGTTGAAATTCTCCCTGGTCATATGATCTGTGGTGGTGGAACTTCAGGGTTTTTGGGCTCGATGATTTCTTCAAGTTGTATTGGCTCTAAGCCACTTGGATCTCCTATTCTTTAGATTAGGTCTTCAACAGGAATCCTCAACATATCTACAAGATCAAGGTCATCCTTCAACTGATAAATGATTTTTTGCACACCTTATAGCAAGAACAATCTTCTTCTTTGTGCCTCTGTAGTCTTTGCCGCTTTGATTTCTTCCCTGACTTTGAGGGATTCTTGAGCCAACTGCTATATTGTCTCCACCTGTTTGTCCATGGTCATATCCTTGAACCTATCCATGTTCAGGTTGGCTATCCTTTGTACTACCTCCTCCCAGTCCTGAGCACACTCTGTGAAAATTTCATCCTCAATTTTGTCATACACGTATGGCCAATAGGATGATACCTATGCAACATGTTGGGGGACCAGGCCTTTAGGGTCATGCTTGCAGAATCATCCTGTCGAGACCTGAATTCAAGTTGGCTCAAACCTTATTGTTTGGATTGAGTAGTGTCCTTTACCAAATAAAACTCCACATGGAAACCGTAGGGTATGAAAGTTCGCTTTTTGTCCTTGACTAGCGTGGTGTTATATCCCTGCACGATATTTTGATAACAAATTTCTCCCACAATGAGCTGGTTTGGGATGTGATCCGGAAGTATATGCGGTGCTCTGGTGGCCCCGAAAGCCCTAATATATGTTGTATGTTCATATAAAGACTAGTGGCCTATGTTTTCTACCATTTTCTTGGTTGATGCAGATAGTCTCGGGCATTCTTTTTTAAATACAATAAAATGAATACAGGTGATGAATACATTGCAAATGAGTGCATAGGATTTTTTGTACCTGTTCTCCCATAGTATGCTGAAATAAACATGAATAAGGAGCTCCACAACATGCCAGATTAAATTCATGCCGACGAAGACATTTCTCGCACAAATCCGAGGGAAAATCCGTAATGATTTTGGCGAGGACAAGCGATTTTTTGCTTTTGGGAGTTGAGAAATCGAGGTCGTATTCTTGGAGGATAACGATCCATCGAGAAAATTGTCCATTAATTTGTCAACGACTAAGAAATTACTGCATGGGGTGAGAATTTTCTATGACTTTGGTAGTTCGAAGTAGGATATAATGGCACAGCTTTTGGACTGCAAGGACAACGGCTAGGGTGAGTTTCTCATCATGATTGTACTTCAGGGGTGGCTCTAAAATATTTTTACTAATGTAGTAAATGACATGTTCATGCCCCTAATCCCCTAATTGGACAAGGACTCTTGCTACTGAGATGACTAAGTCTGACAAGTAGAATATGTAATCACAATCATATTTTGGAAGACTAATCAAAGGGGTGTTGGATAGGGAAGCTTTCAAATCATCAAACGTTGTTTGAGCATTTTCATCCCATCAAAATGGGATATCATCACATAGTATGTGGAGGAAACCATGCACATGAGTGGTTTAGTCTGGGACAAAGTGATGTAAAAAGTTGGCTTTGCCTTGCAATCTCTGCAGTTGGCTTAAATTCCTTGGTGGTGGAATTTCCATGATAGCTTGGATCTTGAGGGGGTCTACTGTGATGCCATGTTGGGAAATAATGAACCCAAGGAGGCATCTGACAATGACACAAAATACAAACTTGAGGGGGTTCAAGCGAATATTATACTGGCGACATCATTGGAAAATGATGCGTAAGTAGTCTAAATGCTGATTTCATTTTTTGGATTGAGCAGTGAGGTCATCCAAATACGTGAGGATGATGCGAGAAAGATAGTGGAAAACATAGGTCATGGCCCATTGAAACATAACACCTTTGTTATTGAGCCCAAAAGGCATGACACGATAAGCAAAGGCACCCCAAGGGGTAGTAAAAGCGGTTTTATACTGATCTACTGGATGGATTTGGATTTGACTGTAGGCGAAGAACTCATCCATAAAGGATAGTGCCTCATGGCCGACACAGTCATCGATAATTTGGTTGATGAAAGGGGTTGGGAAGTTGTCTTTGGTAAAATCATGGTTGAGATCATGAAAGTCAGTGCAGACATAGATAATGCCATGTTTTTTTCTAACAAGGATGGGTTTGGATACCCACAAAGTGTACATAATGGGGTAAATGAACCCAACAGAGCGTAACTTGTCAATTTCGGCTTTGATAGTCGCAGCTTTGGATGGGTGAAGAGGTTGTTTCTTT
>JZKD02S2287310.1:953232-998416 GCA_000966675.3 Picea glauca | reverse complement strand
AACTCAAACTCTATTTTCTCTAGTTATTCCTTCCTTGGTAGGAATTCCTGTTTGAAAACATCTTTGATTTCTATAAATACGACATCTTGGCTATACACTACCTTCTTAGTTTTTGGGATCCAAATATTATAACCTTTCAAATCATCTTTATAGCCAATAAAGATACACTTTTCATCCTTTTTAACTAGCTTACTCATGTTTTCCTTTGGAATGTGAACATAGGCCTCATAGTCAAATACCTTAAGATGTGTGAGAGATTGTTTATTTCCAGTCCATACCTCATGTGTATTCTTGTCATATATTTTTTGTCATATATTGTTGATGAGGGTGATCGATTGACCAAGTAACACACAATACCCACTTCCTCTTCCCAGAATTCGTATCCCAACCCAACACCATTCAACATACACCTTTCTTTCTCCATCAACATCTTATTCATCATTTATGCAACTCCATTATGTTAAGGTATATATGGATTAGTATTACGCCTTTCCATACTTGAATTCTTATGTAATTCTTCAAATTCATTTCCAAAATACTCTCCACCATTATCTATTCTCAACACCTTAATTCTTTTCTCGGTTTTATTTTCCAGAAGAGCCTTAAACTCTTTAAACATGTCAAAGACTTCATATTTCTTCCTGAGAAAATATATCCAATTATTCCTCGAGAATTCATCTATAAATGAGACATAGTACACATATTTTACCAGTGATGGAACTGGCACAGGTCCAAACACATCACTGTGCACCAATTGTAAAAGTCCTTCTACCCTCGTTTCACCAAAGGGGAATCTTACCTGATTCTGCTTCCCATATACACAATGTTCACATAAATCAAAATCTATAGAGTAGTTATACATACCTTCAACCACACCTTTACCGTGTAGTAGTAAAAAACCCTTATCTCCGATATGCCCTAGTCTTTGATGCCACAACATATCCTTTTCTCCAAAGAATGTAGGCGTTTTTTATTCTTCAGCTCCAATCTCAGGAACAATGGAACTATTACACCCATCACCAATAGTGTTTCCTTTCATATTAACATAGTTCCAGATGAAACTCCCTTCCATAACACCATTTCTCCTCAAACCATCATGCATGTTTCTTTCTCAAACACTATTTTTACCCCTGCATCGTCCATTTTTCTTAAAAAAATAACATTTTTGGCCTGTTAGCACTCTGCAAATTCTGACCGACTGAATAGATAGATGACAGAGGTAACTATTTCAACCAACTTTAGAGTTGAGGCACTATCTCACTCAACTCAAAGAGGGCTCTCTCATGT
Organism: Picea glauca; assembly: GCA_000966675.3. Taxonomy (NCBI): domain Eukaryota; kingdom Viridiplantae; phylum Streptophyta; class Pinopsida; order Pinales; family Pinaceae; genus Picea; species Picea glauca. The sequence goes on along the minus strand of JZKD02S2287310.1, from coordinate 997,129 downwards.
CACTTGATACATCTATGGAAATCAATGGCTAGAATTGGTTTGTTTTGGGGTTTTAATAAAGTTATTGAAGAGTTGAAGATGAACGTTGGGCTATGGGGTTAAGAATGTAGGATGAATTTCCAAATCATGAAAACAATCAAGAGGAAAAGGCTAAATGAGGAAGTGACTTCTGCGTTTATGCTTGAAAATTTTAGATGGTATAAGAAGAAAAGAAACACACAACTATTATCAGAGCATTATAGTAATGAATTCCGAAATGGTTTAGAAGAGATGAACATAGTCTAAATCGCCAAGACGAGAGCGTTGAATAATGAATTATGGAAATTTAGTTTCTCAATTTAGGTAGAAGAAAGAAAAATGAAAATACAGAATAACATGAGTCACACACTATGAGAGAAAACGAGACTCATAACACCACCAATTAGAATCTTTTCATAAAAAGTCCCAAAATCTGCCTCTACACCCATGTATTCATTCCAGCCACAGATATTTATAAATTTTTCCTACACAGAGGGCAGGATCCTCTTTTCTCCATGCTTCTATACTCGTGAGGCCAAGCATATATAGAGGAATTTCATATGGAATTTAAAATGTTTCGACTTCTTCATAATTCTAAAAATAGATACAAGTTACAAAAAGGAAGAACAGTTGTATTATTTAAAGGGACAGTTAGTAATCGGTCTGTCATACCAGGACTCCCTTCTCTTAAGCTTACATCTTTGAAAAAATATCTGAAATACACCAAAATTTTACCTGAGGATTCACCTCAGCTTGGCGATTTCCTCCTCCAAGGTACTTCACCAAACACAATTTTCCCCGACGCTCTCTATCATCTCAGTTTTGGCCTTTGATTTCCTCCTTTTTCTCCTCTTCTTATTTGCAGCTAGGTGGCAGGTGTTTTCTGCGTGTTCATTTATGAAAAGATCCCTCATAATGGGGTTTAATTTTACTCCCAACTATGTCTCAGTTTCAAGTTCGGTATGAAATTTAGTCACCAGCATCTGTACGACCCATCTTTCATTCTTACTTATTGACCTACCTGGTACCTTAGCTGAGAACCCAGTTGTTCCAGACATCGTTTGACGGGTATTATCCATGCCTTCTATACTTCGCAGATACCTTGATTTAGCCACCCTTTGAGTTTATAGAATTCAGGAGCACATGCTGAGCTTGTTTTTCTTACGCATAAGATGACAATTTCCCAGAATAGGATAAAATCATTCATATTTGAGATTTGATGGTTTGTGTACTTTTCTCATGAATTACTGTCACAGTACCTTGGTGTGCCACGCTTCATCAATCTGCTTTGAATGATGAGCCTCAAGTTAGTTATGCAGCGACGTCCTTTTGGTACGTCATCCGGGAAAGTACCTGGACCGATGATGTAAGGTGATCTGACCAACTGCCATCCTCCCCGTGAGCTATTGACATGATGTTTTGAACCACGTGACATCGGGACCATAGGAAAAGTGGTTTTGGGCAATCCACCGTCTCCCTCGATGCATGTGTAAGGGCGCCACGCGCTCCTCGTCAAAACCAGAGTAGTTTTTCCCGGTCTTCTTTCACGATGTTAAGTTCCGTGCTATTTGTTTGTCCAATGTAGGCTTCGACTGTAGATCTAAGATTCTTCAAGATCAACGGCCTGCCGAGCTACTCCCTTCCCACTTCCGCTACATTCATTCATACACCGCTAAATATAGTCGAGCGCCCTGAACTATCACACCTCTACTGTGGTATAGCATCTCGCTAAACTTCAGAACTTTTTAGACCTCGATAAAAATTGTTAGGGTGATAACATTGGCTCCAATTGGGGATGCTATCCTCCCAATGAGGTAGCAAAGAACTCGTAGACCCGGTGCTTGATCCATGGGGATGTTCCTCAAAACATGTTTGTGTCCTGCTCCTACCAAGTTCTGTGCACTGCTTCCAACTGCATGGGGGACGTCTGAGTGCATTATTGAAAACTGACTATATCTAGTGCTAGAAAAATCAAACTGGAAAAATCTTGACTGAAAAGATTATTTTCACATCCCTACATACCCTAAAACTTCTGGGATTACCACTCCCTCAAGTGATGCTAAAGTGCCAATGCAGCCAATCAAGCATTTGGCTTCCTGATTTTCCTTTGTTCACATTTTGCTCAAGCTGGTAGAAAAATGTAAAGGATGGTGGCTGAAAAAACAAATTGAATCTAAAATCTGAGCTTATGAATGAAGCAAATTCATCCTTCACTGAAGACTGTAATAGGATGACCATCCGATCTTGAAAATCATGAAAAATCATTTCTCCCTGATGAGCAAAAACCGAAAGGCAAGTATCTTTCATCAGTGTTAGTTTTTTTTTCTCTCTTTCTTCTGTTCTAAGAACATCTTCAAATGAAATGGCGATGATATGTTTGTCTGCTTGGCCATGCATATAAACAAAAATATTCATATATTCTTGAACATCTTCAAATATGACAGCCATATAATATGCACCAAAGCTATCCTCTTGTTCATCAAACAACTCTGATGTGGTTTCATTAAATTTCTAGAAATTTGTTTGAAGACAACCACTTTGAATTTCCAGTGAATAAATAGAAATAAGTTCCTTCTAATGCACTACTTCACAGTCTAGAGCTCCCGCAGATGGATTTTTAAAAACCTGATTTTCAAATGACTTGAATAAAACCACCGCCTCTTCATTATCTTTTTGTGTTTCTGATGGACAAATGGCATACACTGCTTCATCTATGTCATTTGTTTCTTTATTGCTGGAAACTTCCATAGATGCAATTTCAGAATCTTCATCCATGTCTATGTTGCTTAAAAATTTAACCACAATGTCATTCTCAAGGGAAGAGAAAATACTCTGAAACACTTTTTCACGTTGAGAATCCATACTGATTTCAGGATGGAGAAAATGACCTTGAACAATACTTTCTGGAGCAACGTCTTCTTCCTTTTTAGGCCGATAGCTGAACATAGACTGCAAATCTAAGCTGACATGACCCTTTATGTGATTGTCCATAGAATTATCATCACCACTATGTTCATGCTTTGAGGATCCCTGTCCTAAGATACTACAAATTTTTTTCTTCAATAATTCGAAAGAACCAAAACATAATGGTAGGGTTGTGTTGGCAGTCGGACATATTTTTAACTTTTTAAAGAGTCAAATAATAATCTATGTAACTGCCTACCTGGGGTTGTACATTTTTGTCCTTCATAAGCAATTTTTGAAACTACAAATGTGAGTTTTCGGTTATTCCTAGTGTTTTTGTTTTCGTGCTTTGTTCATGACTGAAAGCATAAAAATGAAGCATTAACAATTATGACTGTATTATCACTTCATTTAAAAGTTTATCAAAGTTAGATGGCTCCACAGTTTTTGTTAGTAAAGGCGTTGTTTCCTGCTATCAAGCTCATCTTCTTTATTGAATCCTCAAATGTGAAGCACACTTATGGATTGTTATTCGAATCAACAAGGGTCCTTTTAGTTTAAACCTTGATATATTTTTGTGGCTCTTGGTCATACATTTCCTTGTCAATACATTTTGGTTTATAAAAATTTTCCCTATCCTAAACTTTAGAAACCAAACCTACCTTGTTGCACAATGATGAAGTTTTAATGCACCTGGTCGTGGCACGTACCATGTAAGAGGTGGCAGTTCAATGACAGTGAGCCCATCACTTTGATCTTAGTCTCAGGTTTTTCTTGTACTCCTCGCATTCATTTCACAAAATGCCTATCATTTCATATTGAGGAAATTATGTTCATACACCCTAGGTTATTGATGAGTTTTGGGTTTGAAATGTCACTCTAGTTTTCTCCTTCGAAACCCTCCATACTCACTGTGTTTTATTGACTGCTTGTCGAATCCCCATGACCTCGGTTGTTAGGATCAAATCTAATGGTTCTCAGACCCTGCTCCTGTGCGATGATGCAAGGGAATATCTCGTGGGTCAAGGCTGGCTTATTTTTATTGAGAAATTCCAGTGGTTCAATTTGTGAACCACTCAAGAATTTTCCCTTTTGTTTGACAGATGTCGAGCCAAGGTGGGAGATGTTCAAGTCAAAGTCACAAAGGAGTTTTTAGGTCAAGTAATAGGTCTTCCTTTGACCATGCAGAAATGGTTCAAAAACGCTAAAGTCGAGGAGGTTCCATGGAGCCTTTTCTTCACATCTTGAAAAATCAATTGCTGCGACAGAGGTATGCCCGTGTCCATGTTGAAAACTCGATGGCATGGCTTGATAGTAGTCTTGAAACAATTTGTGACGTGTGAAGGATGTTTTGGTTTTTTTTTTCTTTATCACCTACGTTTGCTCATGAATTTCATTGGGTTTCCATTAAATATGCCATATTACCTGTGGAGAAGCTTGTATAAAATGACAAAGAGGTATAAAAGACAGCAGTTGGATTCAAGCTTGTTTCACCATGGCTTAATAAAAATACTGTTAGTACACCAATTCAAGTTACAACTTGATGACTGGAACGCCTTCTTGGTCTGAAATGGTTTCGTTGACTCCAATTCTGTAGAGGTTGACGAATCCGTAATAGAGGAAACCGTAGTCCCTTCATCTACACAGGCCTGTCTTAAAGCCACCCTCAGTAAGCCTATATTCAACCTAAAAGATGTTGAGCAGAGCCATCCTAACGCCTCTGTTAAGAATACAAACAGACCTATGGGGAAGCCATATAAAGGTGATATCGATTTAGGTTTTAAGAATAAAAGGGCAAGTAGGTTGATCTCGAGGAAATTGTGAAATAAATCAAACCCTCATGTGAGCTCGATCAAAATGATCGAGATCCATGAAAGCTCAGACTTGGAGATCGACAAATTCCTGGACGAAGAAGACCCTCCTTCCTTCCAAGTAGAACCCCACCAGGCTTACAATTTCGTGGATAATCTCCCATCTTGCTTGAAGCACAGTCAGGGGTTTCCAAGTATTAGTTTTGATAACAAATCTAAGGGCAATAGTGAAGATAGTCTGGCACACAACCATGGGTATTATCAAACGACTGTCACAGGTTTACAATGTGAAACTTGTCTGTTCTAGATTGACAAGTATTACACGGACATACCCATTTTACAATCACAGATCAAAACCCTCATCGATATGGTCGACCCCCTAACAAAGGAAAATCTTAGGCTCAAGTCCAGTGTTTAGAGACAAGGAAAACGTCCAAAAACAACAAGGAACATCATACTAAAAAATGTTGAAAGTGTCACAGCAGGGATCAATTCTGAGATCATGTGAATCGATTTGATTTTCCAGTTACAGGTAAAGATTTCTTTTTGTCTTAAAATAGTGTTACCTTCTTGTTCATAGAATAAATTAGATTTTTTTGCTAAATTAAGACTAGCTACAGAATCAACAGATTCTGCAGCCAGTCTATTCTTATTCGAAATTTGGAAAATATTGGTTAAATGTATATCTGAATTTCTTTATTTCATCTTTTTCTTTCAGGATATTTGGGATTTTATGGTGAATAAATGATCTAGAGCCTTTTTTTGAGCTTATTAGCCATATCCATGGCTAATTTTTGTGTAAACGGGAACAAACTCTTTTTCGTTTTTAGAGATTTAGTGTGATTTGGGGTGGTTATATTCCCCCTATTTTTGTAATCAGTAGGTGATTGTAGAAATTTAATATTATCTTATAATATAAGACAGTTAGATTTTCTGAACCCTTTATAAACTCATATTTTTGTAATTAAATCATCTGGGCCTGGGGCTGAAGTATGGACAATTAGTTCACAGACTTGCATGGAACATAAATGCATATTATAGCTTTAGCTTCTTGTGTATGATGTCTTAGTTTAAGTTCTGTTTATATTGACCTGATAATAGGTTTTGATAGCTTTTGTCTTCATGCTTATTATGATTTGGGATAATTCATTTATAAATACTATCCATATGTGATGTTTCAGATATTATATAGAGTGGTCATTCATTCAACCCAAATGATAAGATTTTTCTTTAATTTTGTTGAATGATTAAAAGCATGTTGTTACAGTTACATTTATCTTATTTTTAATTACTTGCAATCACAAATACCACAACGATTATTTGCATCTCTTCTTTCTGTCGTTAAAATTCAACAGTCAATATACTGTGTTGCATTTATTCCGAACAGTTTTAAGGTTCATTGTAGATTTATCTCCTGGACAGACTGGCTGGACTTTCCAAAATTATACAGATGTTGGATGCATGTTGATTAAATCATTGATAGGTTAGTTCATTTCTTTCTGTTGTTTATTTGTTTACGAAACTCTAATATATGGTCTGGATTTGACCGTCCACATACTTTTGTTTCATAGTATATTTTTTCTGTTTAATTTTAGATAAATAAAGAAAAAACAACAAAAAAATAGTTTATGTGCTTTCTTTATCTGCTTTTGTTAAAGCAACCATCTTTTCATATATTTTCGTGATTTTAGATTAAAACTCGCAGCTTGTACATCATGCATATAAATTAGATAAATAGATCTGTCATGTAAATATTATTTAAAATAGTTATATAGATATGTATATACATATATACACTAAGTAGTTATTGGTTAGTTTGCTCTTTTTCTTTTATTCGTTTCTTTTAGGACTTTAAGATTGGCCAACAGAGACATTAAACCTGTCGAAGCGAGTCACACCAAACAACTTGGGTTATTTAGACAACCCCAAACCAGACTTGTTCTTCCAATTGATGGACGATCATTTTCGCCCATCAACAGGTTGTCATACCTGATTTGAAACCATCTTCAATTTCATTGCCAAACATATGGTTGTATTTCAGTGCAAGCAATAGGGTCTTCAAGCACATAAAAAGAATATTGTGATATCTTGTCATTTTGCTCCATTGATCTAGCGTGGTATTGCATAAGCATAGATTCTTTTTCTTCGATGATGATTTTAGGATTTTCTTTCAGCAATTTGAAAGAAGAAAAGCATAGAGGTAAGGAATTCCCTTTAGCTGATTCAATACTTTCTTCTTTGTAATTGTGATATGCGGCCTGATTACTTTCATTATACTGCTTAAAAGGAACATTTTCTGATAGATAACATGTGGTTGATTGTTCCAGGGGGTCAACATTATAATCATCATATTCATCATATATAGGAAAATCATTAACATATGCCATGTCATCTAACAAGAACAAACTTAGAACATCAACCTGTTCTTCAACAAGCTGCTTTTCACACTCATATTCTTGACTATATACAAGCGACTACATAAAATGATCAGCCCTCGGCTCATCATGGGATGGATCAACACCTCCTCTTTCAAAAAGTGGGGTGTAATTTTTTGCAAAATCATTAGCATTGGAAACTTCAACAGGACCTATGATATTGTCAATTCTATGCTGAAGATTCCAATCAACTATTTTTTGTTCATATTCACTTTCATGTCCTTGAGCATTCAACCCCTCATTTTGGGTTTGTTTACATGCTTGGATGTTGTTTTGAATGTCCTGGGCATCACTAAACATTTTTTGTAAGGACCCAGGTCTTCTTTCCATCAGGAGGAAAGAAAAATATGGATGAAGAGCAGTTGCATAATGGATCATGGCAACAGCTTTAGAGGGTTGAATTTCTTTGGAAAAGTTATAATAGATGCTAGATAACTTTCTACTGAATACATAAATAGATTCATTGCTACATCTTTTCAAGGCGTAAAACTCAGTGAGTTGCATCTCTAAGGATTTATCCTTGCCCCAAGATTTTAAAAAAATCTTCTTCAATTCCACCCATGAGCTGATGGTTTCTGGGTGTAAGTGTTTGAACCAGTGTTTGGTGTCTCCTTTCAAGGATTGAGAGAAAACTCTCATACACAATTCATCATGGTCAATCTCGAATAAATCTATAAAATGCTCAAACCCTTGAATGTGCTTTTCATCAGATATGATACCTGATTCTCCGTCGAACACAGGTAGGAACTCATAGTAATTTGGAGGGAAATCATGAAGGGTTTGGGGTAGCTTTAAGGGTATATATCTATGTTGGGCCTTAGGGGGTGTTGGGCCAAGAAAAATGGGAGAAACATTGGTCTGAGTCTCACAGGATTCATCAACTTGGCCATTGTCATTGCGTGGCCTAGGTGAAACCTTTTTATCAGAACCAACGACAAGGCGAGGGTATGCATGTGCAACGTATAGAGGAGGAAATATAATTTTAAGTCTTTCATGATCATTATTAAGATACAATAAATAAAAGAAAGTTCATTTGGCATTTTTAAGGAAGGAGCAGAGGAAACTTAAAATGAAAAGTAAAATGCTTTGAAAGAGGTCCCATTTTGAGTACCTGTTTTCCCTCATGATGCCCTACCTTGCCCCTGTCAAGGGGTTTCATCTTTCAATGAAGTCTCTGTCTCGCGCTTGAAGTATTGAGAGAAGGGTCGCCTCTTGGAAATTCGATATTCTTTTATTAGTGGAGTCTCCTTCGAAATGAAGTGGAGTCACCAGAGAAGGAATACATTCAATGTGTGCCTAAGTGTCTTCCACTCTCAGACCCTAGAATTCAACCATGTCATTCTTCCCAAGGAAAATTTTTAAATTTCGTCCCCGACAATGATGCCAGAATGTTAGCACTCTATAAATTCTATCTGGCTAAATAGACAGATGAGAGAGGTAATTGTTTCAACCAACTTTAGAGCTGAGGCACTTGCCTGCTCAACTCAGAGAGGGATCTCTCGTATCGCTTGATACATCTATGGAAATCGGTGGCAAGAATTTGTTTGTTTTGGGGTTTTAATAAAGTTGTTGAAGAGTTGAAGATGACCTTTGGGCTATGGGGTCAAGAATGTAGGAAGCATTTCCAAATTGTGAAAACAATCAAGAGGAAAAGGCTAAATGAGGAAGTGACTTCTGAGTTTATGCTTGAAATTTTTTTATGGTATCAAAAGAAAAGAAACACACAACTATTATCAGAGCATTATAGTAATGAATTCTGAAATGGTTTAGAAGAGATGAACATAGTCTAAATCGCCAAGCCGAGAGCATTGAATAATGAATTCTGGACTTTTAGTTTCTCAATTTAGACAGAAGAAAGAAAAATGAAAATACAAAATAACATGAATCACACACTATGAGAGAAAACGAGACTCATAACACCACCAATTAGAATCTTTTCATAAAAAGTCACAAAATCTACCTCTACAACCATGTATTCATTCTAGCCCCAGATATTTATAAAGTTTTCCTACACAGAGGGCAGGATCCTCTTTTCTCCATGCTTCTATACTCGTGAAGCCAAGCGTATATAGAGGAATTTCATATGGAATTTAAAATGTTTCAACTTCCTCATAATTCTAAAAACAGATACAAGTTACAAAAAGGAAGAGCAGTTGTATTATTTAAAGGGACCATTAGTAATCGGTTTGTCATATCAGGAATCCCTTCTCTTAAGCTGACATATGTCCAAAACTATCTGAAATACACCAAAATTTTAACTGAGGATTCACCTCAGCTTGGTGATTTCCTCCTCCAGGGTACTCCAGCAATCAAAATTTTCCCCGACACTCTCTATCATCTCGGTTTTGGCCTTTGATTTCCTCCTTTTTCTCCTCTTCTTATTTGCGGTTGGGTGGCAGGTGTTGTCTGTGTGTTCATTTATGACAAGATCCCTCATAACAATGTTTAATTTTACTCCCAATTCTGTCTTAGTTTCAGGTTCGGTATGAAATTTAGTCACCAACATCTGCAAGACCCATCTTTCATTCTTACTTATTGACCTGCCTGGTACCTTAGATGAGAACCCAGTCATGCCAGACACTGTTTGGCGGGTATTATCCATGCCTTCTAGACTTCACATATACCTTGATTTGGCCACCCTTTGAGTTTACAGAATTCAGGAGCACATGCCGAGCTTTTTTTTCTTACGCATAAGATGACAATTTCCCAGAATAGGATAAAATCATTCATATCTAAGATTTTATGGTTTGTTTACTTTGCTCATGAATTACTATCACAGTACCTTGGTGTGCCATGCTTCATCAATCCACTTCGAATGGTGAGCCTCAAGTTAGTTATGCGACGATGTCCTTTTGGTACGTCATCCAAGAAAGTACCTAGACCGATGATGTGAGGTGATCTGACCAACCGCCATCCTCCCCGGAAGTTATCGACATGAAGTTTTGAACCACTTGACATTGAGTCCATAGGAAAAGCGGTTTTGGGCAATCCGTCATCTCCCTCGATGCATGTGTAAGAGCGCCACGCGCTCCCCATCGAAACCAGAGTAGTTTTTCTCGGTCTGCCTTCATGATGTTAAGTTCTGTGCTATTTGTTTGTCCGATGTAGGGTCCGACCATAGATCTAAGATTCTTCAAAATCAACAGCCCACCGAGCTACTCCCTTCCCACTTCCTCTACATTCATTCATATGCCGCGGAATATAGTTGAGCACCCTGAACTATCGCGCCTCTACTGTGGTATAACATCTCGCTAAACTTCAGAAGTTTTTAGATCCCGATAAAAATTGTTTGGGTGATAACATTGGCTCCAACTGGGGATGCTATCCTCCCAACGAGGTAGAAAAGAACTCGTAGACCTGGTGCCTGATCCATAGGGATGTTCCCCAAAACATGTGTGTGTCCTAGTCCTACCAAGCTCTGTGCACTGCTTCCAACTGCATGGGGGACATCTGAGTGCATTGTTGAAAACCGACTATATCTAGTGCTAGAAAACTCAAACTGGAAAATGCTTGACCAAAAAGATTATTTTCACATCCCTACCTACCATAAAACTGTTGGGATGACCAATCGCTCAAGTGATGCTAAAGTGCCAATGCAGCCAATCAAGCATTTGGCTTCTTGATTTTCCTTTGTTCACATTTTTCTCAAGCTGGTAGAAAAACGTAAAGGATGGCTGCTGAAAAAACAAATTGAATACAAAATCTAAGCTTATGAATGAAGGAAATTCATCCTTCACTGAATATTGTAATAGGATGGCCATCAGATCTTGAAAATCATGACAAATCATTTCTCCCTGATGAGAAAAAACCGAAAGGAAAGTATCTTTCATCAGTGTTAGTTTTTTTTTCTCTATTTCTTTTGTTTTGAGAACATCTTCGAATGAAATGTCGATGATAGGTTTGGCTGCTTGGCCATGCATATAAACAAAAATATTCATATATTCTTGAACATCTTCAAATATGATAACCATATAATATGCACCAAAGCTATCCTCTTGTTCATCAAACAACTATGATGTGGTTTCATTAAATTTCTGGAAATTTGTTTGAGGACAACCACTTTGACTTTCCAGTGAATAAATAGAAATAAGTTCCTGCTCATGCACTACTTCATAGTCTAGAGCTCCCATGGATGGATTTTCAAAACCCTGATTTTCAAATGACTTGAATAAAACCAATGCCTCTTCATTATCTTTCTGTGTTTCTAATGGACAAATGGCATACACTGCTTCATCTATGTCATTTGTTTCTTTATTGTTGGAAACTTCCATAGATGCAATTTCAAAATCTTCATCCATGTCTATGTTTCTTAAAAATTTAACCATGATGTCATTCTCAAGGGAAGAGAAAATACTCTGAAACACCTTTTCCCATTGAGAATCCATACTGATTTTGGGATGGAGAAAATGACCTTGAACAATACTTTCTGGAGCAACTTCTTCTTCCTTTTCAGGATGATAGCTGAACATAGACTGCAAATCTGAGCTGACATGACCCTTTATGTGATTGTCCATAGAATTATCATCACCACTCTGTTCATTCTTGGAGGATCCCTGTCCTAAGATACTACAAATATTTTTCTTCAATAATTCAAAAGAAGCAAAACATAATGGTAGGGTTGTCCTACCTAATTTGAAACCGTCTTCAATTTCATTGCCAACATATGGTTGTATTTCAACGCAAGAAATAGGGTCTTCAAGCGCATGAAAAGAATGTTGTGACATCTTGTCATTCTGCTCCATTGATCTAGCGTGGCTTTGCATAAGCACATATTCTTTTTCTTCGATGATGATTTTAGGATTTTCTTTCAGCAATTTGAAAGAAGAAAAACATAGAGGTAAGGAATTCCCTTTAGCTAGTTCAATACTTTCTTCTTTGTAATTGTGATATGCAGCTTGATTTCTTTCATTATACTGCTGAAAAGGAACATTTTCTGATAGATAACATGTGGTTGATTGTTCCAGGGGGTCAACATCATAATCATCATATTCATCATATATAGGCAAATCATTAACATATGCCATGTCATCTAACAAGAACAAACTTAGAACATCAACATGTTCTTCAACAAGCTGCTTTTCACACTCATATTCTTGACTATATACACATGAATACATAAAACGATCATCCCTCTGCTCGTCATCGGATGGATCAACACCTCCTCTTTCAACAAGTGGGGTGTAAGTTTTTGTAAAATCATTAGCATTGGAAAATTCAAGAGGACCTATGATATTGTCAATTCTATGATCAAGATTCCAATCAACTATTTTCTGTTCATATTCACTTTCATGTCCTTGAACATTCAATCCCTCATTTTGGGTTTGTTTACATGCTTGGATGTTGTTTTGAATTTCCTGAGCATCACTAAACACTTGTTCCAAGGACCGAGGTCTTCTTTCCATCAGGAGGAAAGAAAAATATGGATGAAGAGTAGTTGCATAATGGAGTATTGCAGCAGCTTTACAGGGTTGAATTTCTTTGGAAAAATTATAATAGACACTAGCAAAATTTCTACTGAATACAAAAATAGATTCAGTGCTGTGTCTTTTCAAGGTGTAAAACTCAGTGAGTTGCAGCTCTAAGGATTTCTCCTTGCCCCAAGATTTAAAAAAAACCTTCTTCAATTCCACCCATGAGCTTATGGTTTCTGGGTGTAAGTGTTTGAACCATTGTTTGGTGTCTCCTTTCAAGGATTGAGAGAAAACTCTCATACACACATCATCATGGTCAATATCGAATAAATCTATAAAATGCTCAAACCCTTGAATGTGATTTTTAGCAGATATGATACCCGATTCTCTATCGAACACAGGTAAGAACTCATAGTAATTTGGAGGGAAGTCATGAAGGGTTTGGGGTATCTTTAAGGGTATATATCTATGTCGGGCCTTAGGGGGTGTTGGGCCAAGAATAGTGGGAGAGACATTGTTCTGAGTCTCATGGGATTCATCAACTTGGTCATTTTCATTGTGTGTCCTAGGTGAAACCTTTTTATCAGAACCAACGACAAGGCAAGGGTATGCATGTGCAACGTATAGAGGAGGAAATATAATTTTAAGTCTTTCATGATCATTATTAAGATACAATAGGTAAAAGAAAGTTAGTTTGGCATTTTCAAGGAAGGAGCAGAGGCAACTTAAAATGAAAAGTAAAATTCTTTGTAAGAGGTCCCATTTTGAGTACCTGTTTTCCCTCATGATGCCCTTCCTTGCCCCTATCAAGGGGTTTCATCTTTTAGTGAAGTTTTTGTCTCGCGCTTGAAGTATTGAGAGAAGGGTCGCCTCTTGGAAATTCAATATTCTTTTATCAGTGGAGTCTCCTTTGAACCGAAGTGGAGTCACCAGAGCAGGAATACAGCCAATGTGTGCCTAAGTGTCTGCCACTCTCAGACCCTAGAACTCAACCATGTCGTTCTTCCCAGGGAAAATTTTTAAATTTCGTCCTGGGCAACGACGCTAGAATGTTAGCACTCTGTAAATTTTGTCCGACTGAATAGACAGATGACAGAGGTAATTGATTCAACCAGCTTTAGAGCTGAGGCAATAGCCTGCTCAACTTAGAGAGGGCTCTCTCATGTCATTTGATACATCTATGGAAATTGGTGGCTAGAATTGGTTTGTTTTGTGTTTTTAATAAAGTTGTTGAAGAGATGAAGATGACCTTTGGGCTATGGGGTCAAGAATGTAGGATGCATTTCCAAATCATGAAAAAAATCAAGAGGAAAAGGCCAAATGAGGAACTGACTTCTGAGTTTATGCTTGAAAATTTTAGATGGTATCAGAAGAAAAGAAACACACAACTATTATCGGAGCATTATAGTAATGAATTCTGAAATGGTTTAGAAGAGATGAACATAGTCTAAATCGCCAAGTCGAGAGCATTGAATAATGAATTATGGACTTTTAGTTTCTCAATTTAGATAGAAGAAAGCACAATGAAAATACAGAATAACATGAATCACACACTATGAGAGAAAACGAGACTCATAACACCACCAATTAGAATCTTTTCATAAAAAGTCTTAAAATCTGCCTCTACACCCATGTATTCATTCCATCCCCATAGATTTATAAAATTTTCCTGCAAAGAGGGCAGGCTCCTCTTTTTTCCATGCTTCTATACTCATGAGGCCAAGCATATATAGAGGAATTTCATATGGAATTTAAAACGTTCCGACTTCCTCATTATTCTAAAAATAGATACAAGTTACAAAAAGGAAGAACAATTGTATTATTTAAAGGGACCGTTTAGTAATCGGTCTGTCATATCAGGAATCCCTTCTCTTAAGCCGACATCTGTCCAAAAATATCTGAAATACACCAAAATTTTACCTGAGGATTCACCTCAGCTTGGCGATTTCCTCCTCTAGGGTACTCCACCAATCGAAATTTTCCCCGATGCTCTCTATCATCTCGGTTTTGGCCTTTTATTTCCTCCTTTTGCTCCTCTTCTTCTTTGCGGCTGGGTGGTAGGTGTTTTCCGTGTGTTCATTTATGAAAAGATCCCTCATAATAGGGTTTAATTTTACTCCCAACTCTATCTCAATTTCAGGTTCGGTATGAAATTTAGTCGCCAACATATGCAAGACCCATCTTTCATTCTTACTTATTGACTTGCATGGTACCTTAGTTGAGAACCCAGTTTTGCCAGACACCATTTAACAAGTATTATCCATGCCTTCCGGACTTCACAGAGACCTTGATTTGGACACCCTTTGATTTTACATAATTCAGGAGCACATGCCGAGCTTGTTTTTCTTACGCATAAGATGAAAATTTCCCAGAATAGGATAAAATGATTCATATTTGAGATTTTATGGTTTGTGTACTTTGCTCACGAATTACTATCACAATATCTTGGTGTGCCATGCTTCATCAATCCACTTCAAATGATGAGCCTCGAGTTAGTTATGCGGTGGCATCCTTTTGGTACGTCATCCGGGAAAGTACTTGGACCGGTGATGTGAGGTGATCTGACCAACCACCATCCTCCCCGCGAGCTATCAACATGACGTTTTGAACCACGTGACATCGGGGCCATAGGAAAAGTGGTTTCGGGAAATTCGTTGTCTCCCCCGATGTGTGTGTAAGAGCACCATGCATTCCCCATCAAAACTAGAGTAGTTTTCCCCGGTCTGCCTTCCCGATGTTAATTTCCATGCTATTTGTTTGTCTGATGTAGGCTTCGACCATAGATCTGAGATTCTTCCTTCCGAGCTACTCCCTTCCCCCTTCCGCTACATTCATTCATATGCCGTGGAATATAGCTGAGTGCCCTGAACTATCATGCCTCTACTATGGTATAGCGTCTCGCTAAACTTCAGAATTTTTTAGATCCCAATAAAAATTGTTAGGGTGATAACATGGCCCACCCTGGGATGTGAAGAACACCAGGTAGTGTTCTAATCCTTCCATCCATGAAATTCAACTTGAATTTTCCTCTCCTTATGATTTTGTGTTAGATAGATAGAGAGGTAGTGGGGGGGCCCAAAGGGCCATAGTGATAATAGTGGAGGCCATTCAATGTAAGGTGAACTAGGTCCACTATATTATTAAATAAGGCCCACTATGGTAGTTATGTATAATAAATGTAATAGGACTTCTTAGAAGGTTATATTTCTAGAAGATTCATCCTCTAGAATTTTCTTAGTTGATGCTAGCACTATATGAAGGGGTTCAAGAAATGTAATGGGATATAAAAATAAGTATTGTATTTGGATCTGAAGCTCATTAGGAGGTTTCCCCCTCGAAGAGGCAACTAAACAGGAGAGGATCCCTTCCATAATAGGATCCATTGTATGGTGTTTCCCTACCTCAAGGGTTTTGATATAATAAAGTGTTGGTTTTATATATTGGTATTTGAATATTTGTGGTGTTTCTATATGAAATTATTGGGCTCTTAACAATTGGCCTCAAAGCACTTTCCTTGGCCAAAGAAGGGAAGAATGTTTTTCTCTTTTTGAAGAATTTTTTCTAGGGAAGAAAAAGAGTTTGGCTCACTTCGGGTTAATATATGAAGCTTTATGATATAAATTTGGAAAAAACAATTGGGTATTTGAATTCCTCTCTGAAAAATACCCAATTTCAAAAAACGAATCAGCCGAAACGAAGTCCGGGAAGTAAAGTTATGAGCATTTTAAATTCAACGGTTTTTGTTTTTTCTAGAAAAAACCACGATTTTCTACAGTAATTTATTTTTAAACCCTTGTTCTATTTTTGGGGGGTTTTCATGAGGGCGGAGGGACTACAGAGTTCATCAATTTTCATAGGGTTCTCAGATGGCTATTTCCTCTCAAACCCTCAAAGAAATTCTACAAATTACTGAAGCATTCAAATCTCAATTGTATGACACATTGTTTGGCACATTGCATGATAGGTTGCATGACCTTGCATATGGCCTCAATGATAGTTTTCGTAGTATTAAAGATTCATTGGATAACATGCATGGTATATTTCTTATGATGGACATAAGGAATGAATATAATCAAGAAACATATGCTTTGTATGATTTTGAGGCCGATTGCGATGATTGGTATATGGATAGTTGTCATTCCTGGGATACAAACCACTTCCTTATCTTATTTGATGACTCTTCTCCACCTTCTGTAGAGAACATCAATGTCCCACATCAGAAGATAGTTATAATTACCACCCTCTAGCCTGGATATTCTACAATGGTATTGTTCCTTCCAGATTCAACTTTGATCGTCTCCAACTATGTGGATGGATATTATTATTTGGATCCACATGATAGGTGTCAGTATTGAGAGCATCATTTTCAGTTGGTTATTGGGTGTCGATATCTTCCATGTGGGGTTCACATAAGAAATTTGACATGGGACCCTAGTTTACTATGGCAGTTGGACTACTTCAACATGGTGGCTTCCATTTCTCAATGGGACCCTAGTTCTCTAGTCTACTTCAGCACTATGGTCCACACTTATCCATGGGACCCTAGCATATGGTTGTACATCAAGCGTCAATGAAAACACTTTCTTAAGGGGGATAGAATGTTAGGTAGCTAGAGAGGTAGTGTGGGGGCCTAGAGGGCCATAGTGATAATAGTGGAGGCCATTCAATGTAAGGTGGACTAGGTCCGCTATATTATTAAATAAGGCCCACTATGGTAGTTAGATATAATAAATGTAAGAGGAATTCTTATAAGGTTCTACTTCTAGAAGATTCCTCCTCTAGAATGTTCTTAGGTGATGGTAGCACTATATAAAGGGGTTCAAGAAATGTAATGGGATCTGAAAAGAAGTATTTTATTTGGAGATGAATCTCATTAGGAGGTTTCCTCCTCAAAGAGGTAGGTGAACACGAGAGGATCCCTTCCATAATAGGATCCATTGTATGGTGTTGCTCTACCTCAAGGGTTTTGATATAATAAAGTGATGGTTTTGTATATTGGTCTCTAAATCTTTGTGGTGTTTCTATATGCAAGTATTGGGCTCTTAACATTTTGGCTCTCGAGTCATCACCTAGGAAAACATCACGTCCATCCTAGCTATGATATTCATATAAATACTCCTTGTGGGAAGTCATATGAAAGGATGTGCATGATTCAACCAAACATGCCTCATGATATGCATGTGTGCTTGAAGAACCCAAGTACACATCCCCTCCTTCTTCTGAGGAGGTTTTTTCTTCTGTAGAAGGAGCATATTCAAATCACTTCCCTCTCTTAATGCTTTTGGATCTACATTGTTTCTTGTAGTGCCCTTCTTTTCCATATCTCCAACACACCTTTATAAAATTTCCATGATATTTTGATATACCCTTAGATTTAGATCTCCCACTTGAGGACTTAGATCTATTTCTTTCCTGAGAGCACCCTCTTGTAAATAATGCATCTACACTCTATCCTTCCATGTTCGTCCCCCTCATATCCTTTGACAACAAGGATGAGACCATATCATCGAAACTTAAAGTAGTTGTATTAATACCTATGGCCAAAACCAAACTATCCCACGAGTATGGTAAAGATCATTGTAAAATAATACCCTTATCTTCATATGAAATTTAAATATCAACAAATAATAACTGACTTACCATAGTATTGATAACATTCATATGCTCTATCACCGAGTCTCCATCTTTCATCCTCAGGTTATATATCTTCTTCCACAAGAACAATTTATTTACTAGGGACTTATACTGATACAAACTCCCCAAATTATCCCATAATTCCTTGGTTGTAGCTTCCCCTGACACATTCAATAACACTGAATCTGAGAGACACAACTGGATTTTCCTCTTCACCTTTCGATATAATGTTTTCTAGTATTTTATTGACGTTATTGTAGGTGTAGTACCTGAATCCACTGTGATCCACTAATTTTTGTTTACCAACAGATATTCCATATCTGAAAACTTTTCCCATTAAATTTCTCAATCTCTATTTTTGAACTACTCTCCATTTCTTTTCACTGAAAGAATCAATACCACATATCTCCCACTATAAAAAGGTTTAATAGACCCAATCCAAACCAGTGACCACAAAGAAATCCCCCTGAAGCAAATAATTGCTCTGATGTAAAAAAAATTCCTTACAGGAGGGCCCCACGCCCCGCCTACCACCTGAGGCCCCCATATCAGTGTACAATACATGGGACCAATATTGCAAAGAATATAACACATACCCAACACGTTTAGGTAGTTGGATTTTCTAGAGCCACATCTCAGAGACGTCTTGTTCGATCTATACTGGGGCCCTAGAAGGGAAGTGGTACATCCTAAGTGAATACAGTGAAAATAATGGGGTACACTTCCTTGCGTTTTGTAGGTTACAGGGTGTTAGCAATAGAATTCACCTCCGGATTGCATCAAATTTAAGCCAAGTACCCATCAGAGTTTTATGTCACAGGTTGGTTTTTAAGGAGGCCAAATGGGCGCAAACTCGAGATGATATCGTTTTAACTTAGAAAAATGGACTAGCATGCATAAGAAATTGAGGCCTAGAATCAACTTCAGTCAAGTAATTTGGAGTAAGGGTGAGTAGAGGGAAGACTTTGGTGAGGAGAGTGTAGAGGTTTACTACAGACATCAGGTATTCTAACATCCCAAAGAGGAAAAACTTAAACACAAGATCTTCTTGAATTCAAATCTCAAAGAAACTGAAAGGAATTGTTACAACACTATAATAAAACATTCATCATAATATAGTCACAATAATTCATGTGAATCAGTCAATCATGAAGTCTTTCAATGTTAGAGGAAAACATGAGGTATAAAGAAGGATGACTGCCATTAAACAAGAAATCTTAGATTACAATGCATAACCGAAGAACCAAAAGCTTCATTAAAACTTTACAATACGTGAGCTTTTCTCTACCATCGACCATAAAAAAATATCAAAAATGAGTATTTATACTCGGAATAGGTTTCCACCAACAGGAGTGTGACCTGAATATTACATTCAAACCTTTGCGTCTGCATCTTCTTCTGTCATTCTACACTTGCATTCTTCTGTCAGACGCGATCTCGAATCAGCATGGCTCTGCGAGGAAATATGCTCATAGGGGTACCATGGGATGATGGTTCATTCCCCATGGTCGGGCTTTCCATGCCTTCCATTTACGAGGTGAAATGAGGTTTCAACTACCTCCCCCATTTCCATTAACTACTTTCGTCGGGATCGGAAAAACCTGACACCCATAATTATCCTAGATGAGCCCAGGGCTCCTTCGAGTCAGTTCTGGTGCCTCAAGGCCACACAACTCTTTCTATGTGACTAACTCAGGTGCTTCAGCCTTTGCACAACTCCTCTCCATTGCTCCACATGACCTCGAGCCATGACCTAGGGCTCTCAGGTGAAATTTTGATATTTCGCATTTCAGGAGTTTTCACTCCATTCAATCTCAAAAATCCTGATGCTCGATCCTACAAAATGGCCTATCCAGATCAACGATCAGACTCTCTTTAAATATGAAAACCACAATAATTTTCTTGAACAACCTCAACTTCCTACCACTCAATAAATTCTTACCCTTCTCTATGGCCCCACTCTACATACGACCCAGGGCTGTGACCGTGGGCCCAACTCTCAACTGCCTAGTGATTTCACGTTTCGTGGATCATGTTGTGCTCCATACTCAAACCTCCGAGTCGCGAAATCATGCTCTATTTGATTAGGTGCCATGCATCCCCTTTGATTGGATGACCCAGATGAATATCATCATTTTGGGACTTCAGACCATCGGCATTTCTGGATCTCGTGCCATCAGAACTTCGGACCATCGACATTTCATAACTTGGGAAATCTGCACATTCCTTCCTTTAGCTTTTCCGAAATGAATTTCTCCATCATTTGATCTTGCACCACGTGTCCTTCCCATGATCAATGAATAAGATGGACTCATGATTTCAGAACTCTGTTTGACACCATACTTCGTGTAACTCTATGATCCCGATTGCGTGATGGTTGTCGATCTGATCACCCTAATGGATCTCCATCGTTGAAAGCTGATCTTTCTCGCTTGCTTGATTTGAGTCCAGATCAAACCTCTCTAAGTGTTGTGCTTGTGCTTATGGATGCGATCCATATAAATGAATACTTGGATGACCGACTAAGGGCTCAGGAAGGAAAAAGGATCAGTGGCAGAGGTAAAGAGGGAGAAGTGATTGACCATAGAGAAAACAAAAAGGCTTAGGGCCGACACCTCTCAGGAAAGAAAAAATAAGAAAAACTATAAGCTGAAAGGAAGAAACCTTACGATTAGGTCTATTAAAGGAAGAAAGATAGGTAAAACTACAGACTTAGGAAAAAACCCTAAATTCACAAGACTCTGACAAGTTTATGTGATAACATTTGGCTCCATAGGGGATGGCATGCTCACTATGAGCTGCCAAGAATAAGTAGTTCCAATGCCTTAGCTTTGGGCTATGGAGTCTCCTATTAAAAATAAAATAAACCTAAAACATGAACAATATTTACAATGGTGGGACGCCGACTGTGGCTTTAAACAAAAAAATTTTTAGGAAGTGCCCATTTACAGGGCCACCAAAAACTTCGTCACCCTCCAAATTTTGCAACATGTAAGTATTATTTGAAAGTGTCTTAGAAATTTTGAAGGGTCCAATCCAAAGGGCTTCAAATTTACCATGCTTGCCTTTGTCCTGTCTATGTGCGTCCCATTTGAGTACTAGATCTCCCAGCTAGAAATCCTTTTCTCTACTCTTCTTGTCAAACGTCTGCTTGATCTTCTATTGATGGTTATGTGCCCTGTCCAATAGCTTCTCTTTGGTTTCCTGCACTTCTTCCAGTTGTAATATTATCCTAACCATGTCATCAGGTTCTCCCTGATAGTCTTGGAAGAACTTTGCCACCGGCAAGGCGAGATGAGAAGGAAAAAATTCTTCACTTCCATATACAAGATGGAAAGGGGAGATGCCCAGGGACCTCTTTATTGTCACCCTATTAGCCCACAGAGAAAACTTGAGCTTTGAATCCCATGCTTTCTTGTTGTCTTCTAATAGTCTTTTGATGATCTTTATCAGGCTTTTGTTAGAGGACTCTACTAATCCATTGCCTTGTGGATAGTAAGGGGTAGAGTGGATCAATGAAATTCCGAATTGCTCACAAAAATTGAGTGATTCAACCTTGAAGGATGTATAATTATCAGTAATAATTCTTTTCGGACAACCAAACCTTGTTATAATATCCTCAATAAAACCAATTATTACTTTGTGAGAAACACTCCTTGTGGGGATAGCTTCTATCCATTTGGTGAAGTAATCGGTGGCAGTCAAGATCCATCTATGATGACCACTTGAAGGAGGATGAATCTCCCCAATAAAGTCCAGGCCCCATTACTGAAAAGGTCTTGAAGCTGGTATAGGATTCAATGGTAGAGACTTGAGATGTTGCTTCCCAGAGAATTTCTGACATTTGATGCAAGCCCTAATTTTTTCACAGACATCAGTGAACAAAGTAGGCCAAAAGTACCTAGCCCTAATAATTTTATAGGCTGTGGTTCTCCAGAAGTGATGTCCCCCACATAGGTTGTCATGAAAATCAAACATGATCTTTTGGGCCTCTCGTGGGTCTAAACATCTCAAAAGCACTCCTAGAGGGTCTTTCCAATACACAATCTAGTTGATAAGGCAATATCTAATTTCTTTGAGCTTTAAATATCTTGCTTTGCTTTTCCCCATTCCATCTGGAGGCTGCAACCTTTGTAGAAAATTTATAATATCTTTGTACCAAGCGCATTCTGCCAATGGGGGGTTTTCCTGAGGGATTTTATCAGGCACTTTAGCTTGTTGATTTTTTGAGCAAGTGTTGATGAATTTAACCTCCAAATATTTACAATTAGATTCATCCAACAACTTGGCTAAACCTTGGCCTTTAACTAGCTTGGTGGGTTTTATTTCCATATCAAATTCAAGGATTCTGGCAATCCACTTGCTCCTCCTCCCATTTATGTTAGGCTGGATGAGGATGTCCTTCACAACAGCTAAAGGAACATATGCAATGATCTTTGAATGCATAACATAGAATCTGAAATCCTTGAGGGATTTCACCAAGGCATAGGCCTGCTTCTCCATGATGTCATATCTGACTTCTACATCTCTTAGTGCTCTGCTAAAAAAAGAAATAGGCTGCTATAGCCCTGCATCATTCTTTTGTAGTAAAACAATGAACACTGTGTCAAATGAAGCAAAGGAAAAAAACATGAAATCCTTGGAATAATCAGGACTAATTAGCACATGTGCTTCAGTTAGTACCTTCTTGATTTGGTTGAAGGATTCTCTGGACTCAATAGTCCATTTTACTTCGTTCCCCTTCCTGAGCATGGCTATGATATGCTTCACCAATTCAAAAAAAATTGAAACAAACCTTCTCAGAAAATTATTTTTTCCTAGGAAGGACTGAACTTCTTTCTTGGATCTGGGAATTGATAAGGATTGAATATATTCTATCCTACTTGAATCAATCCTGACCCCCTCAGCTGATACAATGTGTTCCAACAATTTTCCTTCCTGCATGGAAAATAAAGACTTCTTGGGATTTAGGGAGAGACCAAACCTTCTACATTTCAAGAAGACCTTTCTTAGATGTTGACAATGTTCTTTATCAGATTTGGAGAAGGTTGTTATGTCATCCAGATAGATGACCACAAATTTATCTCTTTCTCCAATGAAGGCGATGTCCATGTCTCGTTGGAAGGTTGCTCCTGCGTTCATCAATCCAAAGGGCATTTTGGCATACATGAATGTGCCCCAAGGAGTGGTGAAGGTTGTCTTTTCTCTGTATTCAGGAAAGATAGAGATTTGATTATAGCCAGAAAATCCATCAATCATGGAGATCATGGATGCACTTGTCACCCTTTGCAATATGTGTTCCATATTTGGAAAAGGGTAATTGTCCTTCTTAGAGTTTCTATTCAGGTTCCTGAAATCAACACAGAGTCTAATTTATACACTTTTTTTTTCCTTAATAAAACCAATTTGGCCACCCATTCAGAATATCTCAAAGGGACAATTGGGTGTCCAACAACTTCTTTACCTCCCTTTCCATAATAGGCAGCAACATAGGATTTATTAGTCTTAATTTCTGCCTAAATGGTTTGGCCTCCTCTTTCAATGGGATCTTATGCTCAATAATGGTTGTGTTGTACGTTCTGAGGTCTTGATAGGTCCAGGAAAACACATCAGCAAATTCCTTTAATAGCTTAGCATACTCGGTTCTCTACTCCCTTAACAGACTGCATGAAAACTTGACAAAGTTTGGATCCTCCTCAGTACTAATATTGCAATTAGCTACATCAACATCCTCAGTTGGGCCTTTAAAGTTTACTCCCATATCGTTCCCATCGAACAATATTTATAAAGGAACTAGTCCCTTTGGAATGCGGTTGCTAGGCAGCTGAACAATATGGTGTTTGGAAATTTTATTTAAAAATACATCAACGTGAGGGTCACCTTTGGAATCATGATCCTGGTCAATGTGTAATGCAAAGAACTCAACAACAAACTCAAGAAATTTTCTGATTTCAAGATCATCCTCAAACACCTTTCAATGCTTGATATTGTTAGGTACATAGGGCCTATATATTACCTCAACATCATACTTGAGCTTAGGGGGCAGTGGGGTTTTGAAATGGTCCATTGAGACAACCAAATAATCAACCATAATATTCTCCTCTCTTGGAATAAATGAAAGGTTGAAAGATAAGAAGAAATTGTGAATTACGTCACACACCTCATTTCTGTAAGTCTTAATCCTAGGGTGATTGGCTCGATAAACATTTTTGACCTGATGAACAATTAGTTCAACATCTCCAAATACTTCTAGCTCTTCAATCCCCATGTCTTTCGTAACCCTTAAACCCAAAACAAGAGCCTCACACTCTGCCACATTGTTGCTAGCTTCAAATTCTAGTTTATAGGAGAAAGGTATGGCTTCTTGACAATGTGACACAAAAACCACTCCGACACCAACACCTTCCCTAGAAGAGGCTTAGTTGAAGAACATATTCCACACATAAGTAGTTGTGGAGGTATTTCATGAAAATGAATGGGTTGCTTTCCGATTTCAAGAGGATCTTTAGGAGCATCAATGAGCTGTAACACACTAGACCCCAAATCAATGTCAAGTGAAAATATAGATGATTGGTGGGGTTTTCTTAATCACTAATAATATATTCCGGCCGGGCTTCCCTGTAAAGTCTTTTATGCCCCCCCCCCTAAACACAGGAATAATAGCATATGTGAGGTCCATTTGTAAGTTTCCTCCAAGTCGTTTTATCCAATATATTGACAAAAGCATGCCAAACTTGGGGGGAACATCAACCACTACAATGTCCATAACCCCACTTTTCATGGACATCTAAAACAAGGTCACAACTAGGTCTTTGATAACCCCAGGACATTGCACTTTCCTAGAGTGAAAGGAATACAATTCATGGTAAGTTTTTGTGATTTCCAATCCCAATTATTCCATGACAATTTTGGGCATGATATTATGGGATGTGCTTGAATCCATCAGACAATTATGCAACACCTTATCGTGTATATTTAGTGATGTATAGAAGGGAGGGGATGAATCATCTCTGTCCTCTATCAGAGGACCTAAGATAATTGTTGTCTTTTCATATTGCAAATTGATTGAGTTTGTGGGATGAACTGTGGGTTCAAGTATCAACATCTTAGAGAGGCTCCTTTTGAAATCTTCATGCTTGGCCAGCTCTGAAAGGGGTACATGAATCCTAATATTCTAAACCTCATGCTCAAAATTAAAAGGGGATGTAGGATTTATTATTTCTTTCACTTCTAAATCATCCAGAGCAACAATACCGTCAATAGATTTGGGAGGCAAGTCCTTAAACCAATCATTGGAATCAACACCAAGGATCTGTACAAAAAATCTCATCCACACACCTTCATTCTCGATGGCCTAAATCTCTGCAAATCTATAAAAGGATGAAAGGTGCTCTTCTACAGTCGTGTCTCCCTCGTCGATGAAATGGGGCATGTACTTAAGGTAATATGTGGCTGGTAGAGCATTCATAGGCTAAGGTAAAACTAGGGGGGTGTATCTAGCAACTAATATTTCAACCATCTTGTTCCTAGGAGGATTAGCACCTACCATTTGGACGTGAACTGGAGGAGAACCAGGAGGAGATGGAGTTTAGACAAGTGATATCGGGGTTGTTCTTCTAGGAGAAAAAGGAAACGATAGAGGATTTGGAGGAAAATCCTCAGGGCTTGACGGAACATAGGTTTCACTCTATGTCATAAAAACAACCGTAATAGGAGGAGGAGTAGTGAAACTGGGAGAGGGGAAATCAGTAGGAAAAATCCCAAAATTTAAACTTCTAGAAGCTCTGATAGATGGTTTAATAGGAAAATGAGAAACAACTACTGGATTTTCTATAGGAGAATAGTGAAAATCATCAGAAATACTTGGTTCAAACACAAAAGTACCTTCCTGAAGGGTCTATCTTCTTCTAATAATTTTCGATGGGTCAACTTCAGGTGTTGCTAAAGGAAGATGTGGAGTAGACCTCATGTGTCTGCCTATGGAAGCCACAATTGAAATAGTGAAGTCGTAATAGTGGAGTTGCCAGGTGAATAGTTGTAATCTTCAATGTACCGAGTTCTGATGCACCTTCAAAACCAATAATCTTTGTCATTCAATCCCAGGGAAAATCTTCAATTAGTCCCTAGAAACGATGCCAAGAATGTTGGAACTAGAAGTCACCTCTAGATTGCATCAAAGGTAAGCCCAGTACCCATCATAGTTTTATGTCACAAGTTTGTTTTTAAAGAGGCCAAATGGGTGTAGACTCAAGATGATGTCGTTTTAACTCAGAAAATTGGACTAGAATGCATAAGAAATTGAGGTCTGCAATCAACTTCAGTCAGTAATTTGAAGGGTGAGTAGAGGAGGGACTTTGGTGAGGAGAGTGTAGAGGTCTTCTACAGACATTAGGTCTTCTAACATAACAAAGAGGAAAAACTTAAACACACGATCTTCTTGAATTCAAATCTCAAAGAAACTGAAAGGAATTGTTACAACACTATAATCGAACATTCATCATAATACAGTCACAATAATTCATGTGAATCAATCAATCGTGAAATATTTCAATGTCAGAGGAAAACAAGAGGGAGCAAGTAGGATGACTGTCATTAAAAAAGAAAACTTATATTACAACGCATAACCAGAGAACCAAAAGATTCATTAAAACTTTACAATATGGGAGCTTTTCTCTACCATCGACCATAACCAAATATCAAAACTGAGTATTTATACTCAGAACAGTTTTCCACCACCAAGAGTGTGACCTGACTATTACATTCAAAACTTTTCATCTACATATTTCTATCAGTCTGCACTTGCATGCTTTTGTTAGACGCGATCTCAGATAAGAATGGGTCTACAGGGAAATCTGCTCATAGGGGTACCACAGGATGATGGTTCAGTCCCCACGGTTTGGCCTTCCATGCCTTCCATTTACGGGGTGAAATGAGGTTTCAACTACCTCCCCCATTTCCATTAACTACTTTCATCGGGATCGGGAAAAGCTTGACACCCATAATTATCCCAGACGAGCTCATGACTCCTTCGAGTCAATTCTGGCGCCTCGAGGCCACGCAACTCTTTCTCTGTGACCAACTCGGGCACTTCAAACTTTTCACAACTCCTCTCCATTGCTCCACATGACCTTGGGCCATGACCTGGGGCTCTTAGGTGAAATTTTGGGATATCTCATTTTGGGAGTTTTCACTCCATTCAATCTCAGAAATCTCTATACTCGATCCTAGGAAATGGCCTATCCAGATCGATGATCAAACTCGCTTTAAATCTGATGGCCATGATCATTTTCTTAAACAACCTCAGCTTCCTTCCACTCAATAAGCACTTACCCTTCTCTATGGCCCCACTCTACATACAACCCAGGGCTATGACCGTGGGCCCAACTCTCAGGCGTGTCACGATTTCACATTTTGCAAACTCACGTTGTGCTCCATACTGAAACCTCCGAGTCACAAAATCACGATCTCTTGGATCAGGCGCCACACATCCCCTTTGATGAGATGACCCATATGAATATCATCATTTCAGGACTTAAGACCATCGACATTTCAGGATCTCATGCCATCAAGACTTCGGACCATCGACATTTCAGAACTCGGGAAATATGCGCATTCCTTGTTTCTTCTTTTCTGAAATGACTTTCTCCATGATTCGATCTTGCGCCATGTGTCCTTCCTAGGATAAACCACTAGGATGGCCTCGCAATTTTATAACTTTGTTTAATGCCATACTTTGTGTAACTCTATGATCCCGATCACTCGATGGCCGTCGATCCGATCACCTTGATGGATCTTTTCCATTGAAAGATGATCTTGCTTGCTCGCTTGAATTGAGTCTATATCAAACTTCTCTAAGTGTTGCGCTTGTGGTTATGGCTGCGGTCCCTATAAATGAATACTTGGATTACTGACTGAGGGCTCAGGAAGGCAAAAGGATCAGTGATGGAGGTAAAGAGGGAGAAGTGATCGACCATAGAGAAAATAGAAAGGCTTAGGGTCGACACCTCTCAGGCAGGAGAAAAGAAGAAAAACTATAAGCTGAAGGGAAGAAACCTTACGATTGGGTCTGTAAAAGGAAGAAAGACAGGTAAAACTATAGTTAGGCAAAAACCCCAAATTCACAAGACTCTGACAAGTTTATGTGATAACACAGGGAATAAGAGGTTATTGGTTGGAATCACTGCAGGAGTTGTGAACTTGCAAAAGTACCAAGTACTATGATGTAAATTTTGTATATGTATGCCAATATGGTGTTATGCACAAAGTAAAATGGAATTTGTAGGGGCAGGGAATGTAACAGCTCAGTTTTTGGTCCCCAATTTAGCGATGTATGATGTAAATTTGATATATGACTGCAGGACTGACAATGTAATATGCAAACATTGTATATTGTAAAAATGAAACAAAATGCAACACCAGTTGTAGACGAACATGGACAGAGTAATTTGGGGGATAATTTTCCACAATATAAGGGGAGGGTCTATGTCAGGGTCCAAGGGGGAATTACCCGTGTCTATTAATCTCAACACAATTTCCAAACTTATCAATGTGTATAAACCTTCTAATTTCCTCTTGAGTGTATCAAAGCCCAATCATTGAACACATGTAAGAGGGTGGGTGTGAAAAGTCACATACCATATTTATGAGAGCACTGGGTTGAGTATAACAAACATTGGAGAGTGTGAGATTCAACTAGCATGGGATGGGGAGGTGGCGGAATAAATTCATATGGAGAAAGAGAACAATTTTTACATGTAGTTTTTGGGATAGTAAGGGAGAGAAAAGTGTTGGAGCTTGGAGGTAGCCATAGTGGGCATGTGTGGTAGTTGTTTGAATTTGTAAATTCTTGAAGAAGTAGGTTGTTAGGAATGTAAAGTGATTTTCTATGTAAGAGATTACCCAACAACAAGTGAGCTTGTTGTTGTGAGTTTTTCGTGTTGCATCTGATATCCATAGAGTCCCCAACAAGAGACATTCCTAGCCAACTTGTGTTAGAGCCTTGGAAAGAAGTGGGAGGGCATGGGGGACTGTGTGTGTAACGACCCAACCATTACGTCAACCAATTTTATTTTTTTTGCATTGGGATATTAACTCGTTACAACATAATAACAACATACATCATCATAACTAGAAAAATACATAAGCATTACATTAACATAACCAAAAGAATTACATATTCAATGCAGAACATAATTAGCAATGTAGTTCATCACATCACGATTGACCAAGGAAAAATATAAATAATGATCACCAGACACTGAATATCAAAATAACTACTCGCCCAACCTACCCTGCAAAGTTAGGACCTCCAGGACACATAAGAAATGATTAAGCCCATGATTCATCTAATTGATTTTGACCACTTAAGGTCTCAGGGCTGGTGACTTTTTTGAGGAACAAGAAGGTGTGTAAATCCCACTAACACAATCAAGTCGAAAACCAACTAGCTCAATCAATCGACATTATTACTATTCATGGAACAAGAGAATTTGAATACTCCATCATTCATACATTGATATGATTCATGTCGCAAGAGAAGCCTAAATACTCAATCAATCATAGATCAATGATAATCTATGGCGCAATAGTATTTTAATAACCAATCATACATCACATTAATTCGAAGGTGGAAGAGAATTATCGATTTTATTCATTGCGTAAAGAAATCTAATCACATACATTCAATCATACATCACTTAAGTTTAAGGCAGAAGAGTATCATCAATTTAATTCATTGCGCAAGGAGATCTAATCACATACATTCGATCATACATCACATTAAACTTAAGGCACAAGATATTATAAGGGCTTAATCAATCATGCGACAATATAAGTTAGGGTGTACATGTAATCAACTTTATTTTATTTTCATGGCACAAAGCAAACATCTATTTTATTGTAAGTCATGCGATTAATCAATTCTCGAATTAAACAATAATTCAACATCATTTCCCAAGTGTGCGTGTGATCTAAATTACCGAATTACATAATAAATCAACATTTCTTCTAGATAATGCGACTAATCAGATCTGATTTGAATAATAGATCAACCTTATTTATTCATGGCACAAGAGAAGTCTAACTAATTACTTAGTCATACATCAATATCATTTTCAAGGCGTGGATAATACTAAAATTTACTCTAGTAAGGAACCCTAGCTCTTCTAATTTCCCACATAAATGAATCCTTTAGAGAATAGAATGTTTAGCAATATTTAACCTTCTATTAATGTCTAAAATATAATTTACCATATCCCAAGATAATTTACTTTGTTTACTTCAATAAAATTGGCATTGTACAACCCATCACTTCGTCCATTCTTCCATTCCCAAGGTATGGTGTGCAACATAAAATTTAAAACCATAACCTAAATCCCTTCTATCTACAAGAGTAAGGATGAATTTATCTAACTAAGTCTTAACCCAAAAGTAAGGTTCCAGTGTGAAATCTAACTATACCCCTAAGGGATGTTAAAAATTCCCAAGTCGAGAAATAATAATGTTAAGGGTTTAAATTCAACCAAATTATCCAAGTTAAAAGGCCTAATGGAACCACTAGAAGTATAAGACTAAGGTTTTTCATGTACAAGAGAAATTATTATGCTAGGGATTTCAAAATGGTGACGAAGTTACTGTTAATTTGTATAAAAGCATGGGATAAAACCTTCTCCAAAAACCCTACATTTGTTCAAGGGATGAGAGATAACTTCCTATATTTATACATTATTATGCTTAAGGGATAAGTGAGGTTAGCAAGATGTTTTATTCTCTATTGAAGAGTGCTTCCCATATGGGATATGATGTCTGCATCTGGTCTAAACCTTAATTTATAAAAGTGCAATTTTTACATATATATAACCATGAATAACTCTAAGTTCTACAATTTAGATAATTATATAATAAAATGGAAATGGATATCCCATGAAGCATAGCCTTACAGACAACTAGCTTTTAAAGAATTGGCAAAACTTGATTGATAGTTTTAATGATTTTCACCCAAAGGGTAAAATAAAAGAATCTTCAATCAACAATTCCTGTGGTCAATCTTGAAGAACCCTTCCTAGGGAAATATCTCCTCTACTCCCAGAACCCATTTGAGGGATCTAACGTGACTAAAATCAAGTCCTAAGGACACGGGCATAAGCACAGTAATTATTTTCAGAACCCAACGAGTTGTGGGAGGATTTTGCTAGTCATCATCCAGGTGCGACTTAATGTTGCAAACTAAAATCAATGCCATTCCAAAACTTAGTTTTACCATAACCTACTATAGGTATTGTTAACTTGACTGAAGTTGCAGAGATATTAGTTATAAGGAGGTGATGACATATCAGGACCATATTACTATTTTTCTAGGTAAACATAGCTAAGAGGAGAGCATTTATGCTACATAGATAATTCAAAGTTATCCTTAGTTACATTACAAATTTCTCCTTGAAATTTTTCTTCTTACACTAAGGTTAGTGATAGAGATGGAAACTAATAGTGCAATCGGTTGTCACAAGGTTAAAACCCAACCTTTTTCTGATCAAGTCTTAGTCATAGGTAACGGTTCCTAAAATGTTAACTCATTGTTCCTTCTATCAACCCTCCGCGACAAGGGTTCCTTCCAAAACCATCTGACATACAGATTGAAGGTTAAGGTGACATAGAATGACCAATACCAAAAAGGATGCTAAACAAAATGAATAAAACTCGTTCATGATGAGCTTGGAGGAAAAGTGCCCAAGATGCTATCAGAATTAAGCAGGGATCCACCTTTTTCTTAAAATTTAGAGCCATGGGGATTCACCCGAGAAGAGAATGATATTTAAAGGATGATCCAAAACTCCCATGATTTGAATCCCACAGGTAAGGAAATTATCGGATTACTAAAAGGCAACAACATATTCTAAGTTAAAAACTGGGTTAATCAAGGGAGGGTCAGCCATTATAGGGAAATTCAGAAATTCCCAATCATAGGCAGATATCGAGCATGGAGTTCAAGGTTTTATTTTCCTTCTCAAGGGAAATTGTTGGCACATGGGTAGACCTAGGGTTCAACGCTTCAACAACGCACCAACAAAACCCTAACTATCGGCCCTTTCGGAAAGACCTGCGAAACAAATGAAGTCTCTACCGAGGTAGAGGCAGGGGGGTTGCAGGACTCAAGTGTCTACAACTTAGCTAGGACATAGACATGTGATCAAAATACTTAACATAACACTTAGTAGTTAACATTCATTATATTTTACCCTTATTCACATCACATATTCAAATACCAATTAAAGAACAATGCAATATTCATCAAGATCAAGCACATCTAATCCTCAAGAACATAGCCTGACAACAGATCCAACATTAATTATCATCATAAAGCACTTAAGAATTCATAGATCTATTTATTATAAAAATGTACTAAGAAAATACAAGAACAAGATAGCACAAAGCACAATAACACATGATATACGTGGTTCACCCCCAGCGTGGGGTCACGTCCACCAACTCTTCTTCTTCTTTATTATCTTCTTTCAATCTTCTTACATGCACAGAGTCACAAAAACAACTCCGCATAGGACAAGAGATCTGCGTGGACCTCACCAGATACTCCTTCCCTGAGTTAGGTCACAACACAAAGCCTTCTTACACAGTCTTCACACAATATTCTTACAATCACTTGCACTTAGCTCTGCAAGTCTTAGCACATAGTATGCACAAAGAATTCAAAATTATTTGGACTTACCACATTGGCTTACAACTAACTCCTTCTTACATCACCTAGCTACTTATTTATACATTAAAAAATGGGCCTAAACATTGGTAAACCCATGGGACAACATCCCATACCCGTTACATAAACCCTAATCCCCAAAAGTCAGGAAAAAGGGGGTGAGATCCCGCGATATCCACTTCTCCTGGGCGCTCCATCTTCGACCAGCTTGTCGAAGTCCCAAAAATTGGTCGAACACGACCAAGGTTCTCCAAAATTTGATCGAGGGCCAACATGCCCCCAACACTCACCTGTGACTCATCCCAAGTCACTCTAACCTAGGCAACTTTGTTTCGAAGGCCTCGAGCTGCCTCAACTTGCTGCTTCATGAGAGTCTCTTACTCGGTGAACTCTTGGATGACTATCTCTATGGCAGGTCCTTCCAAGCACTATTCCATCGAGGTGACTACTTGTTCTAGCTATGCTCCTTGTCCCTCTATCTCCTCAAAAACTGTGTAGGCTTCATCCTGTACTGACTGGAGTCTTTGCATCACTTACATGACTTTACTTTGGATTGCATGGACCTGCTGCTAAATTGTGCGTTGTTCCTGTGACATTTTCATCTTCTCAACTGTTGAAAGAAGTTTCAACTGCACTTGCACTGTCGATTCTTGTAATTTCTTTGCCCCTTGAAGTTGTGCTTCTAATGCTCTTAGTTTTGGGTCCTCTGCGAGGCTCTCATAGGTCTGCGCACTGTTATTTCTGAGTAGCTTACATTCTAAGGACAATGCCTTGATTCTTCCGACTATGTTCCTAGCAATTTCTTCCCTCTGATCTCACACTTCTTGCGGAGTGCTTGGCACTACTTGTAGTTCCAGTTCTACCACTCTTGCTTGAAGCTGTTGAATAGCTTCAATGATCTTCTCCACTTGACTCTCCACTATGTCTTCTTATATTTGTGTGAAGCCTGACACAGAGAGAAGTGCTCTAGTGACTACTTCTTTAACTCCAATCTTCACTGCAAACAGCTGTTCTTTTTCCTTCTAGATCTTTGCTTTATCCTCTGCAAACTTTGCCTAGAGGTCATCTTTCTCTTGTTGTACAACCCAACGTTGCTCTAAGGCTTCCTCCTTTGCTTGATTTAATGCCTCTATGTCCTTCTCCTTTTCTTCCTGAACCCAACAAAGGCGAGCCTCTGTCGAATTTGCTAATTTTCATAGTTGGGTAGGCTCATCCCCAAATTCTATACTTTATGTTGAGGATGGCACAGTAAACACTGCGCGGCTCGACTGGATAGCTTGCTTCATGTCTTTCAGTTCTTTCTCAATCCTTTCATAAAATGTTTCTTGTTTAGCTTCATGTCTCTTCAAGATGTCCTCTGAAGCATCTTCTACAGGTGTGATGATGAGATCAACATCATCCGTGGTGAGCACATTCTGTGACTGAGGCTTATTAGCTCAGGATTTCTTCCACACCGAGGGTTTCTGTGAAGAAACCTTCCTTTTCTTTAATGTCTCTTCTTCTGTTAGGGTATCCTTTGGTGGTGTTACTTCACCCTTTTCTTTCTTGTCTTCTTCCCCTTCCTCTTCTTGGCTTACTTTGTCACCTCCTCCTCCTCCAGGTGAGTCAGACGCAGTTTCCTCCGATGTGTTTTCCTTCTCCTCATTATCTATGTCCTGCACTTCCTCCTTTTTCTTCTTTCTCTTTGTGATTCTTGGCCTATCATACTCGGTCCAGGTGACTAAAGGGCTTTCGATGATGTTGAGGTTGGAAAGCTCCGTCTTCTCGACTGGTACAAGGAATTCGACGGGTCATTCCTTGGTTATTTCCTCCATGTCTTCATCAATCAATTTGAAATAGGATTGCAGCTCCTCCTTTCTTTCATCCTTATGCACAGTGATGTAAACGCCTCCAACAGTCATATATATTTTCCATGGTGAAGTGTCTATCTGCATTTTTCTGTGATTTCGACGATGTTTAGGTTCTGCAAGCCTACCTTCTGCGAAGTTGTCCTTGTAACTTCCTACAATTTTTCTTACTTTGCCTTATTCTTAATGAGCTTTCTTTACTTCTTTCCTGTGATCTGAGTCTCTGGTTCCTCTTTCCAGTATTATTCTTTTCTTAGCATAGTAACTTCGCATTGTTGAGGATATTTCACAAGGTTCGAGGATAATACTTTGTCTCTTACTATTTTTGGAGTAGGTGCTATATTCTCCTACATGGATAGGTTCTTTAAGCCTTCTTGTGTTCTTTCAACTTCGACAACTAAGTATCCAACCCTTAG
The DNA here is from genome assembly GCA_000966675.3 of Picea glauca. Classification (NCBI taxonomy): domain Eukaryota; kingdom Viridiplantae; phylum Streptophyta; class Pinopsida; order Pinales; family Pinaceae; genus Picea; species Picea glauca. Next base: position 961,943 of record JZKD02S2287310.1, on the reverse strand, counting down.
TTTCTTTGAATTGTCCTCTTTTTCTTCTATTAAGCACGTTATTCTCTTAGCCATGAAATCCCTTAATTCTTGTTTTTTCTGTTCTATAGCTTCCTCTTCTTCTCTCCTTCGGATATGATCTCTCTCAATCCAAGTCTTTCCTAAAAAAAGTGCAAAAGGGGCACAGTTCTCAACAAACTTAATGACCTTGAATTCTTCTTCTGTCGATGTTCCATGAGAACTCATAGGGACGTGAGTAAGTATTCCACATAGGGTTATCATCTTTCCTTTAAACAATCCTATTCTCCCAATGAAGAAATCAGAGAAGGCTTTACCAAAATTTCCCAAGTACTTTGTGGCATAATGTTCACCTGTGTTTCTACATCCAGTACACAGTCTATGTCGAAGTCTCTTATTCTTGTTTCTATGCACTCTTTCTCTTTTAATATCTCTGATAAACTGATGTCTCTGTGATCATTCAATGTTTCTTTCATCTACAATAATATAGCCTCGGATTATTTCGAGTTCTTTGGCATATTCTTAGTCTCTTGACCTTCCTCATGGTTTTCCTGTCTCATATTCATCTTTTCAACTTTAGCAATCATTCTAGGGAAATCTAAAACTTCATGTCTAGTAGCCTTACAATAAAGGAAAATAGGACTTCTACCTGGGCATTCCTTAACAAGATGTCTCGGTTTTCTACAACTATAACAAAGAGTAAATCCTTTCTTTCTCTTAAATGATCCCCAACCTTTCTTGTACTGAGCACTGGGATCATAGTGATAGACCTGCAAGAAATTGTTTCTAGGATCCTGCATCCACTTGTTAGTCCAAAAATTCTTTCTATGCATAGGGATAACATATCTTTCACTATTTCTATCAGATCTATTCATATCACATCTTCTTTCTTCTAGTTGTGTCCTATTTTTCAGACTAGGAAAAAATCTATCAAATATACCTAGATTCATTCTTTCGAAACAAAAATTTCCACTTATCTTACCTTTATTAGAGCACCAAGATTTAAGATCTTACCTATTTTATTTAGATCATACTTTTCTTCTTGGCACAGAGCTTCACAATTTAAGTAGAGTACTGCGCACTACAAAAACATATCTACACATAGAGCTTTCTCTTTTTCTCAGTTCCTAGTAATCACAATTTCAGGTCTCGGCAACAGAACCATTTGTTGGCACAGGGGCAGACCCAAGGTTCAACACTTCAACAACGCACCAAAAAAACCCTAATTACTGACCCTTTTAGCAACACCTGCGAATCATATGAAGTCTCACTTGAGGTAGAGGTAGGAGGGGTTGCAGGACTCAAGTGTCTACAACCTAGCTGGGACACAGATCTATGATCACAATACTTAACAGAGCACTTAAATTTAACATTCATTAGATTTTACCCTTATTCACATCTCAGATTCAAATACCAATTACAAAACAACGCAATATTCATCAAGATCAGGCACATCTAATCCTCAATCGTGTAGCCTTACAACATATCCAACATTCATTCTCATCATAAAGCACTTAAGCATTCATAGATCTATCTATTATAACAGTGCACTAAGCAAATACAAGAACAAGATAACACACATAACTATAAAACAAGATATATGTGGTTCAACCCCAGCGTGGGGCTATGTCCACCAAGTATTCTTCTTCTTTATTATCTTATTTCAATATTCTTACATGCACATAGACACAAAACCAACTCCACATAGGACATGAGATCTATGCGCACATCACTAGACTCTGCTTCCCCGAGTTAGGTCACAACAAAAATCCTTATTACATAGTCAGCACACAAGCTTCTTACAATCACTTGAACTTAGCTCTGCAAGTCTTAACACATAGTATGCACAAATCATTCACAGTTATTTGCACTTAGCACACTGGCTTACAACTAACTCCTTCTTACATTTCCTATCTACTTATTTATACATTACAGAAGGGGCCTAAACATGGGTAAACCCATGGGCCAACATCCCATACTCATTACATAAACCCTAATCCCCAAAAGTCTCACAAAAGGGGGAGAGATCCCGTGATATCTACTTCGCCTGGGCACTCTATCTTTGACCAGCCTGTTGAAGTCCCAAAAATTGGTCAAACACGACCAAGGTTCTCCAAAACTTGGTCTAGGGACAACAAAAATTCACTACAAAGAAAACAAAATGGACTGACCAAAACATAAATAAGTTTCCAAAGAAATTCCTTGCATTCACCAAGCACTCGAATCTGTATAGAAGAAGTAATACAATACGATTTTTTTAATGCAAAAATCAAGCCTCTAGTGTGAGTTCAGTCCTTGCACCAGAATTTGATTTACAAGGCCCCATGAGATTTTCCTCACCAACAGAACAATAATAAAATAAGGGTTCAGAGCCTTCATTTTTAACAATATGCAGATCAATATAGTTTTAATTATTACACCGAATAACTAGGTGAGACACTGCTAAATGAAATATCCCAAAGACATTCTAACCTCCATATTACATCCATTAGCAAATGAAAAAAATAGTGAGAACTAAATTTAAAGTTGTAAAGCATGTCAATGGCAATGACCACTAAGGTTTGAAATCTCTATACATACATAACATATATTATTAATCATAAAATATTCTAAATCAAACATCAAGAAGTTTTCCAATTTCTATCAGAGAAATAATATAGTGATGGAAAATTCTAAACTAAATATATATATATATATATATATATATATATATTTCAAGATTATTACAATTACAATCTCAATACAAAAATACTGTAGCCGATGATGAAGGTGGACCTGGAGATGATCTTCGGAAACATTCGTTCCTCCTCGCCCTAGCTTGTTGATCGTTGAGATGTCATCGATACCTCCCAGCCACCGAGAGGGGTATTCTTCTTCTCACTATCCCCCCCATCCGCAAAGGGATCATTCACACACACAACCCGAAATCATCTAGCTCCCATCTCACCTTGCAAGGTAGAACCACCACTCTCTCAAGATGGGTATCCCAACTTGCACAAGAAAAACTAGTCAAATTTCTACCGCATAACCTTACTCATAACCCGTGTGCTCCATTCCTCCTCTCAGCCATTTTGTTTTATAAAATTTCCTTAGTGAAAACTTGCCATTTTCACATTTAATTTGTTTTTTTTGTTTTTTTAATTTAATTAGGAATTATTCCCTCCATACACTTGTCACTTGTTCCCTTAGCTACACCAATAAATCCATAATTTAATTTAATTAAAAGTCAATTTTCCTCACCCATCCTAAAATCACTCCTGAAATTACTCCTAGTTGTCCCTTTATTCCCTTTATTTCCCATTTATGACTGACGCCTTTCTAAAATGGAGTTGAGTTAAAGTAGGAATGTTCTCTAGTTAGACTAGACTCTAGATACCTTTCTATGCTTACACATTCTTTTATGCTTTATTCCTTTCTTATTTTAATTTCTAATTTTGGTATTTACTTGAACCATGTGTATTAAAGCACTCTTTAGATTTTTTATTTATTTTTTATTTATTTACTTCACCCCTCATTATTTAATAAAATTAGTTTTTAGTATTCTCACTAATCTTAGACTTAGTCTTAGTTACATTTTTATTTGCACGAGCTTAGACCCTTAGTGATTATGCTTAATAAGTTCATCCTTTAGTTAATTAATTCGACAGGTGCTCAAGATTTTACAAGGTTTAACATTTTCTCAACATTTTCTAGGCCACATAGATTCATTGAATAACCTTTTTAAGTACCACAACATGCCCTTCAAGACTCACTCCGTGCTCCAAGAGTGCCACATGATTTTGATTCAAATTTTAATTACGCGATGTGCCATTCAATACGCACTCCGTTCTCCAAGGGTGCCACCCACCTTTGACTGGTTTTAGTAGGTTTCTAACCCCTGGAGTCAGTAATCCATTCAGGTGACCTTGTGGGAGACTAAGGGATTCTAAGGAATAAGAACCCTTCCTTATTGCACCACCTTTAGAATCTTCATGAAGTATTGTCTCAGTTTTCCCTCACGACATCGTGAACCTATAGAACTAGGTAATCATTAACCTACAATTCAAGTCACATTGGGAGTGCTAGTAGGTTGTGTCAAGGGTGTTGCCACACCTCTCCCACAATATATGGTTTCCATGCATGGACCCTTTATTTGTTATGTGAGTCATATTAGCAAGCCATCGTCAGCCTGCATCCATCAATGAAACATTGTTAATGATCCATAAACAACATCATAAGATAAGAGATCATATGCCACATATTCATAAATGAAATAATCAAACCAATACAATCCACTACCCTACTCAATCCAGAGTCCAAGGAGGTCTATTGATTCCATCGACATCCTCAATCTGTCAAGTGTCCTGAACACTCAGGGGAAACTCATCAATAGCATCTGTCAATACATAGATATCAAACAACATAAATCATAATCCATCAACATCATCATAAGAATCCATAAGCGAAACAGATAACCATACACTATAACCGGATCACTTGCACGCAAGTGTCCTCAAGGATAAGTCAATAAGATGTGCTCACAAGGCGAGATGTTACATACACCCCTTCTTTATTTAAACTTCATCCTAAAGTTGTACAATATATAAAATGTAGTAATTAAAGCATCTGACAAGATCTAAATGTCTAACTATCAGATAAATATGGAAAATGTTGGTGCATATCATATGCGTCCCCCCTAGGTAGCGGATTGTGGACTATAATTGTCCCATTGGACCTTGATCTGATTGACTGTTTGATGTCGTAGTTGTCAAATGCGATGGTCTAGAATGCGGATTGGCTCCGCTGTGAGTGAACCCTTATCTGACACCACAAGGAAATCATGTCAATATCATGTGTAGGATCACTAACATAATGTCACAACAGATACAAGAAAAACATCGTGCAAACGCCTCAAGGAATGAGGCACAACTAGTCGATAGGTCATGGGTCCTTTCATTTCCACAACTTCAAAAGTCCCCAAAAACTTAGGAGATATTTGAGCACCCTTCCTAACTTAATTTAACTCTTGTGTGTTTTCACCTGCAAGAAAACTCAATCGCCAACTTTATAATTATGGTCAATGCGATGCACATCAGCATAAATGTTTTGTTGATATTGCACTTCTTTAATCCTTTGTCTTATCATTTACAATTGTTCTTCCATTTCTTGGATCATTCTAGTCCCACTAGGACCCCATCCTCAAGGCGATCCCATATTAATGGCGTCTGACATGGTCACCCATAAATAAACTCAACGGTTCCATATTAATGGTATCTTGATAGTTGTTGTCGTATGCAAACTCTACCAGTGTCAAGAAATATTCCCAACGTTTCTGTTGGTCCAACACATACCTACACAAAATATATTCCAAAATTTGGTGCGTTCTTTTGTCTATCCATCTATCTCAAGGTGATATGTTGTACTAAAGTTTAGTTATGTTCCCAAAGCCTCTTGGGAACTAGTCCAAAATCGTCTTGTAAGTACCAATCCTCTATTGGATATGAGTCTTTTTGGCACACTAGGCATTCTCACAAGCTTGATGAAAAAAATTCTAGCTATGCTGGTGCCTGATACGTTGTACGCACAGGAATGAAATGTGCACTCTTCGTCAGAGTGTCAACTACCATGAAAATTGAGTTGTGCCCCCTTGTCGCTAGTGAAAATCCAACAATGAATTCCATCGAAATGACCTCCTATTTTGATTCTAGAATAACATGTTTCTATAGTAATCCTTCCAGATGTCCATTTTGAGCCTTCACTCGCTGAGATTCTATACCCCTTTCCACGTAGTTAAATATGTCTTCCTTCATCCCTTCAAGAAGAATAAAGCCTTAAGGTCTTCCCATATCTTTGTGGATCCTAGATGAGCCAAGTATACTACTCTTTGAGCTTCACTTAAGTTCAAACTTTACAATTGGTCACTAGGTGGTACGTAAATCCAATCATTATACCTCAACAATCTGTCTTTGTCCAAAGTATAACCTTCAAACCCTGGGTACCATCATGGTGTCTTGTCCAATATTTTCCCCAACCTCCTTATACCAATCATCATCAAATTGTATAGTTAGAATCCTCTCCCAAAGCTTCGTCTGAAGAGGTATCATTGAGAATATGTGTGGTCTTTGACTCAACACATTTTCCACTCTATTCACCATTTCGTCAAAGTACTTAATATAAAATTGTATTTTCTAAGTAATTATGACCAACGCCTTTGCCACGCGTTCAATTCATTCTGCATGAAAAGTGTTGCATTCCACAATGATCTGTCCCTTTTTCTTTTTCATTCAATTTTTTGTCCAATCAGATAGTGTATCCACACCCTCCAGGCATACATACTAGCCAATAAATCCAAATCACATGTTGCACAGTTCTCCTCATTCCTTATTAATTTCCTTGAGATGTAGGCGATCAATTGACTGTCTTGCATCAATACTCCTCCTAAACCTTCCTTAGATGCATCCATGCATACCAATAATTCTTGTCCATGTCAGGGAATTTCAATATCGACGTTGTCATCAACATCCCAATGAGCCTTCAAAATGATTTCGTGCACTTCATGGTCCATACAAACTTCTTTCTTTTCTTCTGCAAATCCGTGATTAGATTTGCTACCTTCGAAAAACCTTCGATGAATCGTAGGTAATATCCTGCTAAACCCAAAAGTTGCATATTCTTGGTATGTTTTTCAGCGCAAGCCATTCCATAATATCCTCTACGTTCGTTGGATCCATAGCGATGCCTTTGCCGGATATAACATGCCCTATGAAATGAATCCTTTATAGCATGTCGACATTTTACCATAATTTTTTTTCCCGTAAACACTATAATACTAAGTGCACAATTTCATCAAGTTCCTCTGTCATCCGAGAATATATCAATGTGTCATCAATGAAAATTTGAACAAACTTGTCCAAGTATTCACAGAACACCCCATTCATTAAACACTTGAATACCCCCAGGGAGTTTGTCTGTCCCAACGGTAAAACAATAAACTTGTAGTGTCTGAGCCTCGTATTGAATGTGGTCTTAGGATTATATTCCTCTTTAATTTGTAATTGGTGATAACCTGATCTCCATTCGATCTTGAAAACATCGCCATGACCCTCAATTGATCAACAAATTGTCTATTCTTGGCAACAGATGTTGGTTCTTAATCATTGCATTGTTCAATTGACAGTAGTCAATACAGAGTCTCATTGACCCATCCTCCTTTATTATGAAAAAACTGGCACACCTCGAGGTGACACCTTGGATGTATAAGTCTTATTTCCAAAAACTCCTTCAATTGCATTTCAACTCTTGTAACTCAGGCGTTGACCTTCGATAAGGCGTACTTTATATAGGTACATTTCCAAGTTTCAAATCGATGGTAAACACCAATTCTCCTTCAGGAGATAAACCTGGTAACTCTTCTTGAAACATGTCAGAAAGATTTTGTACTACTGGAAGGTCTTCTAATACTTTCTCCTCTCCTCTTTCATTTAGCACTAATATTGCATATAGATTGCATCCTTTGCGCATGCTCTTCTGCAGAACCTAGTTCTATCCAAATACTAAAAGTTGGTCAGATATTGTGCCTAATGTCTCGAGCACAGTGGGCTGATACTCGACCTATAGGTTATTCACTGTTGCGTGAATCCTGTGGGCCTTTCCCTATTCTCCAACTGTAGTGTGTCCTGTTGTTTTGACCACTCTAGCCTTCTCAACGGGATAGTCTTGCTGGTAATGTGGTTGTCCACATGTCCAACATCCTGTCCTTGGTCTAGTACTCCTGATCCCCGAAGTAGAAGTTGTTGGCCTTCGATCCTGAGATCCTAGTATGTTCTACTAAACATGCCTAAATTGTGGTTGTTGGTGGTGTTGTCGCTGATGTGAATGTCATATGTCCCGTCGTTCTTGCAACAGTCATTCCCTACCTCCACTAGTAATCTCTTCCTCACTATGAGGGCCTTCTGTACTACATCATGCAATGTCTGAGGCATTAGGATCCTCACCTTCTCACAAAGGTTGGAGTTGGGGCCAAACAAAAACTTGTTGACCTCCAACTTCTCTATGTTCAGATGCAGGGCATACCGAAGTAGCTCTAGAAATTTGGCCTCATACTTTGACACTATACGACCACTCTGTCATAAGGCGTGGAACTCATTGAACTGGTGCTCAATGAATTCTTCTAACAATTACTTCTCCCCAAATTGTTCCTCGAACAGTTACCATGACACATCTTCAACGACCATGTTTAGTTGAGGTAGGAGCATCTTCCACCATAGAAAAACACTCCCCTTCATCTAAAATACTGTTAAGTGGTCCTTCATGTTGGAGGTGTAATCACGAAGGGAGAAGAACATCGCCATGTTCTCCAACCATGCCTCAGCGACTGAGCCATTCGTGGCACCCATGTGTTGGGGCTCATAAATGTCCTATTTTCATCCACCTTTCCCTTTATTATTCTTCACATTTCATTGCCCCATTAACCTTTCATGACATCATTTTCATAAACACATTTGGGTTTCACCTTATTATTTTCCACTTTATTCATTTTAGTATTAAAAGGGAATTTGTGATTAAATGTTAGAAAATCGACATGCTTTCATATATATCTCAAAAATGTGTGAGCTTTGTGATGTGTAGGAATATGAGAAGGATTAATTCAAAAGGACTTCTCGAATACTTCCTCCACCATTTCAATATTTGAGGAGATAATTCAAGCCCATTCCAAGGAGAAGATCATGGAGATT
>JZKD02S2287310.1:885141-897498 GCA_000966675.3 Picea glauca | reverse complement strand
GTCAGGGTGAGTTCCAGGATGTTTTAAATTGGTGCTACTCAAACTAGAAACAGGGTTAGGCATAAGTTTTCTTTACTTGTCTGTAAACAGACATTACTCCATTAGGGGATTGGCTAGGTTAGGGTTAGTTTTAAGCATCTAAGCTTCGCTTCTTCACCCCTACGAAAATAACTATTGGTTCCTTTTCCCTGTAGCTACGCTAGCTTTGCGCCTTACTTGCCACTTCTTAGGCTTACTCTCCTAGTGCATATGCCGCCTCGTTCCCGCTCGTCCTAGTCTGAGCCCTTTTTATTTACACTTACAACTTGATTAAAAATGACTCCCGACCTTAAGTTTATTAATTTACGCCGATATGCGTACACCCATGCTATGTACCTTTCGGCATTAGTGTTCGTCTTAAGACGCCGTGTTGAGTACATATGTCCCTTAGTGGGCCCCTCCATTTACGTCTTTGGCGCTTGATAGCTTGGCATGTGACCTGTATGGCTCTAAAAAGGTGCTTGATAGCTTGGCATGTGGTCTTGGGTATGATAGTTAAAGTATTTAAATGTTAAATTAATTGTAAAAGAAACAACGCATGGCGCGTTGGTAGGGCAGCCATTATCAAAGCTTTGCACAGTGGGAAGGTTTGGGGTTCAATTCCCACTGACTCCATAACTTTTTCTTAGCCCCATATTATTCAACTTAATTAATATCTTATTAAACTAATTAACTTAACTTAACTTAACTAATTAGTTAATAGTTTAATTATTTTTACTTAATTTAATTTAGCTAAACTTAATTTAATTTAATTAATTTATCTTATTTTAATTTAATTAATTTATCTTAATTTAATTTAAAATTTAAATACTATAATAATAAAAATAAATAAAAATTTTAAACCCTTTTTTTTTAGAATAATTATAATAATAAAAAAAATTAAACCCTTAATTTATTACAATTTAAAATAATAATAAAAAAGAAAAAAAAAATGATAATAAAAAAATAAATAAAATTTTTACGATTTAAACCATGAAATTAAATTTAGTAAAATTAAAAAAAAATTAAATATAAAATTGAAGTAAAATAAAATAAAAAAATGTATAAAAAAAGTGCTACTGCGCATAAGGAAGTCCACGTTTTATTTCTTGTGAGGCGTTTGGGCGTTGGCATGTGGCATGCATTGTGTTCGCATGCATGACTCGTGTATTAATTAGTTATCTCCATCTTTATTTTTTTGATTGCCTACCATCATGGAGTTTGACAACTCTCAGAAGGGTAAAGCCGTTTATGCCATGGAGCTGGCCTTGTCTGTGGAGATTCTGGCAACGATGCAGAATCGTTCAACGTTGCAGGCTTTAGCGTATTTGCTGAATTTTGAAAAAATCGTGAAGAAGATTGAAGTTGTGGCTCAACGGGTCAGTTGAGGAGATGGATGTTTAATTCAATTGTTGGCTGAGGGCTTCACACTACTCTGTTGGTGCTACAATTTGCTGGTGAATTTGCGGGCCATATCCCATCTTGAATCACCAATTTGAATGGACGATCCAAAGGCTTTTGCTCGTTCTCTGTGTATTTTAACCCTCTGGGTGCTAGTTGTTTCAATTTTATTGTTTCAGAGGGTACGACGAACGGGAAGTCCTGGTGATTTCGTACACCCATCTTCAAAGCCCGTCCCAAACCACTTCTTGGAGGTGAAACCAACGGAGGACTTTACCACGGCTGAGGCTCTGGTTCTCATTGTCTTGTTTTCTCTCCAGTGTTACAACTCAACTGTCTATGACCATTCTCGAACATTTTCTCTCTGTAGTTATACAGTGTATATTCTCCATTACAGTTTGGGTACTGGTTAATCGATGCATACTTGGGTTCCTACGCTATTGGGTTAGGTCCTTCCTGAGCTTATGCATGGGCGTCGATTTGGTAATCCCTTGAGGCTTCACTAGAAACCATCAACGATACTCGACTTTCCAAGGTATTTTCATACTTCCTCATAGTGTATTATACATTTCTTCTTACTGAGATACGTTTCAAGGGTTTCGATTATTGAAGTCTTATTTTTTTTTGTCCCTATGTATTACTGTTTCGGAAGTTCGGCTCCCTGTTGCTATCTGTTCTGTAAAAAGGCCCTTGAATTCTACCAGTCTTCCTTTAATCTCACTGTCTATTTGGAATGATATTTATAAATGAACATCGAGGTGCATCAGTGCTCAGGAGGCTGGGGACCCTTTCCCTCGACCGCTGGAGTGAAAACAGTCCGACATCTCAGGGAACCTTTGCAGAAAATGTGTGATAATTTACGACGAATCGACGGTGACTTAAACATCCGATCTGTGTGTGGATATCACACCAAACATAGAGGAGTAAAAGAGCAGAAAACTCAGCCAAATTGTTTGTACTGGTTGTATCTACCCTTTTTTTTGGGGGGGGGGTGAAATTGAAGTCTGTTGAATCTTATTATTAATTATATTTTCCCTTTTTTTAACTTTTCTAATTTCTGTCAGTAATTCTATAAACGAGAAAATCGCGACCCCACATTGTGTCTAGGCTTACATTTCTGATTTTCTTAAGCATGTTGCATGATAGAAAGATCAACTACCCATCGGTCAAAGTATTGGCAAAGGTTCGAGGTTCGAAACTGTCACCGATGTGGCTACAAAAGGATACAAAATGAAGACGCACAAAGCATCTGCTAAGAGATTCCGCGTGACTGGACGTGGGAAGATAGTACATCGACGAGCTAGGAAGCAACATCTGTTGGTGAAGAAGAACACAAAAAGGAAAAACCGTCTCTCTAAAATGGTTTGTGGCAGTTCTATCTCACTCATTATAACTAAACAAAACCTCTCTCAAAAACATATCTGGTAGCTTTTATTACATAGTAACTAGTTATCTTTTCATCTTCCTGTATATTAAAACGTGTAGTTGTCCACACAATTCGTCCCTCAATGGAGCACTAGTCAAAATATCTGAGTGAATATTAAAAAAAATCCAAACGTAAGCTCTACTTACTCTGCACTACTAACCATGATAACGGATTTCCTCTCCTTTAACCAATATGTTTATCATTTTTATTTTGTTTGTGACATGTTATTTATTCAAGCTGATATTAGCTAGCATACACTCTAGTGTAATAATCGATGATCTGTTCTAGTACGTACTTGAACAAGTGGCCGAGAATGCTTATTTACATTGATGAGATAGCTATGGGACTCCTGACTAGGTGGTTTCCATCACTTCAAGTGTAGGACCCAAATACACACACACACACACACACACACACACACACACACACACACACATATATATATATATATATTTAGTGGCTTTTGAAGGGTGAATTCTATAGTGAAACTTTGTTTTTCTCTTGTAGATTGGAAAGACAACTTCTCATGATTGATATCTACAGATACACCTGGTGGTAATTTGTTTTTGTTTTTTTTGTTTTTTTTTTTTAACATTTTTTGTTCCTATTTCTTTTATATTTGTTTTATTTTTATTTTTATTAAATTTTCTATGTTTTATGTGCAGGTTAAGCGTGGGATTTACTAACTAAACCTCTTATTTAGGCCCTTGGTTCCAGATTTTGAACCAGGGCTTTGATACCAATTGTAAAGACCCGTTTTCAATTAACATTTAAAAATTCTACCAAATGTACAGTAATTTCTACTAGGTTTATAAAGAAGAATAATTCCAAATTTTCTTAACACTTACGCATGAAAAATTTATCAATGAATAATAAATCTAATTAAACAATGGATAAATTGGAATCAAATACCTTAACTCTGATGCTAAAAATTCCTTCCTGTTGTCCGCAGCTTGCTTCCTTCCCGCTTCCTTAGAGCACTACCCAAAACCAACCTCCCTGTCGACTAGTTAGCTCCTAGCCCTAGGATATCAACAGATATCCTAGCCCTCCGTGCCCAAAACCCCCAGCAACCCCGGTGCACTACTATAATCCAAACTCTCAAAGTCTCACTCTCCCTGCAATACTCAGAGCTCCCAAAATCCTTCTCCACTCCCGTAGAATGATCCCCCCTTCCACTCCTTTCCTTCCTTATCCCTCCTTCACCGACACTCCTGCCCCCATTAACTCCCTACCTAACTCCTTTATTACCCCTTATCCTCCCGCCATTAATAGCCTTATCCCTCCTTTATTACTTATCCTCATGTATTTAATATGGTATCCCTTGTGGGATACGTAACCTAATTTAATATTATATCTTATTATCCACCATTAATTTAATACTTTATTAATTAATGAATTAATTAATAATTAAATTAATCATTAACCATCATGAACAACTATTTAATAATAATCAATTAGAAATGTTATTTTAAGACATAATTATAGTTTAGCTAATCTTTTAGGATTATATTATTAAATTAATTATACTTAATAATCAAGGGTCGTTACAATGTAGGTATATGGAATATGCTTTCCAATTAATCCACACATGGGTAATAAGGTTGTATGGAAGTTTTACATGGTGTAATTAGGAGAGGAAGAACAACATTCATTTTCCCATCTACTAGCACTTTTTTTTCATGATTTGGGTTGAAAATCTCATGACACTTTTACCTAGAGGTTGCATGTTTCCATAAGGGTAGGTTGTTGATTCGGTCACTCATGAGGTTTAGTTAAGGGTGATGCAATAAGGTGACATCCTTATTCCTCAATGACCATTAGTTTCTCAACAAGGTAGTGACAAACTTTGAGTTAACATGGTCTCAATAGTTGCGTCATTCCCCCACCAAACAAAGTTGAATGCTTGAAGAGCATGCATGAATATAGCATCCTTGGTACTTACTAAAAAGTAACTCTTGAAAGGAATGAAGAAGAAAGGCACCCTCAAGATCGATTATAGTTGTTAAGTATACATGAAAAGAGGTTTAACTAAGCATGTGAAAAGATGTTTGACTAAGCATGTGCATTTTATTTAATATGATAAAAGTTAAAACATATGGTTGATTGATTGAGCATACAGGTTATTGCATTTGATAGTTAAGAGAAATAAAATGATTCATTACAAAATTATATGAAGATAGATGCATGAAGAGATGTGCATGAAATAGAAAAATTTAATTTAATTAAATATAAATTAATTTTGTTGCTTGAGCTTTCTTGAAATAAACTATGTATTAAATTTTGAAACATCCAATGTTTCGAGTGGACACTCCACCCATCATCAGGGACAAATAAGATTGAAATTATAATAGAAAATAGTTATTGGGTGGATATTTAAGGGTTAAAAATTAAGGTTAACTGATGTGGAGAAAGTGTTCCAACCCATTGTGAAAAATGATTAAAATAGTAAAGGAGATGTTTGAAATAAATTTTATTTAATAATTGAAATTAAAATAAAAGGTTAAATAAAATAAAGTCTAAAAATATAATTTGTTAAGATTGTATTTACATGGACAAAAAAATATGACTATAAATGAGGAGATGGGTAAAAAGGATAAAAGGTAAACAAGAGAAAATAACATTAGAGTGGGGGATACAAGATAAAAACTAAATAAAAAAATAAAAAAGAAGTGGAATAATAATAATAAATAAATAAACAAATAAATTATTTTTTGGAAATAAAAGGGCTAATGATCAATACATGAAAAGTGGGTTTCCAAGATTGTGTAAGTTTGTAGCCATCTTTCGAATTAAATTTGTTAAGATGTTTTTCGATTTCCAATGCTTCACTAATGATACTAGATTAGTAATAGGGTTATGAATCTAGAATCATTTCTCACAACGAGTTGTAACTCTTTATTCCACATCGATTAACCTTAATTTTTAACTCTATAAATATCCACCCAAGCACTCTTTTCTATTATCATTTCAACCTTCTTTGTCCCTAATGATGGGTGGAGTTTCCACTCGAAATGTTGGATGTTTTCATTTCTCACAACGGGTTGTAACTCTTTATTCCACATCGGTTAACCTTAATTTCTCACCCTATAAATATCCACCCAATCACTCTTTTCTATTATAATTTCAACCTTATTTGTCCCTAATGATGGGTGGAGTGTCCACTCGAAATTTTGGATGTTTCAAAATTGTATACACAGTTTATCTCCATAAAACTTAAGTAACAATGAAATCAATATTTTAAGTTTATATATTTAAAAGATCTATATTTTAAGTTCAAAGGCGCATTATTGAGCCAGAGGTGTTGCAATGAAATCAACAATTCATCAACATTACATACCTCCTTTAAACATATAAACAACCACTACCTCTACCCATTCCAACTACTATTCATATAAATCTCAAAGTAAATATATATATATATGGTTTGTATGAATATTAGAGTATTTTCCATCTATAGATCATACAATCTCTAAGAAGTTATCATTGCTACATATCACACAATCTCTAAGTATGAGGTTTTGAAATGTCCAACTTTTTGTGGACACTCCACCCATCATCATCTCTATATTTCCCCCCCCACTCTCTAATTGATAAAAATGAACTCATTTCTTCATCACCCTACATCACACGATCTATTCCTTCCCCTTCCACCATTCTCCACCATGATCGCATGTATTTTTTCTCTCTAGAGTCTCACAAGGTGTACAATAAAAAAATTGTTAAATGTTTCACCTATCTTAGCTTGCACACCATCACTTCATCTTACCTATCCATCACCCATCCCTGAAACTATTCCCATAGGTTTTTCCTAGCCCTCATCAACCTCTATTACTGTTCCTCTATGTGTTTCCTTGTCTAAGCCTAACAACAATACAAATTAGTGTGTTTCATTTTGAAACCCTAATTATGAACAATATATCAATCATAGCATTGTTTCCATAAACGTTAATTTGGTTCTAAATGATTTACCTCTGCTTTCAGGCGACAAAAAATCCTTTTCAAATCTTAACAAGACTATCGATTTCAACAATGATATTTGTGCCAATCATTGCGACTAGAAACACATTCTTGATATCAAACGTTGCTAAAACCCTATTCTACATGAAAACCTTCTACCATTTGCCCACAATAGTTATTCCACTTCTTATCTTTCAAGCTCTTAGAATCATATTCATCCTGAGTATTCCTCTTTTCTACTCATTTATGATAATAATACCAGTCCTTCTCATGCCTTCTCTGTTAACCCCATCCCTAATTTGGTTCATAATCAAAGGTCTGAATGCACTTACTTATCCATTTCTAATTATCATTCCATCTCTTTCCCCCCTTTGAATGACTTAATACCAACACAATTAATTGTCTCTCTCATCCCCCACCTTATTCTAGTACAATTCCATCCACTGTCATAAATTTATCATCATTTCAACTAGACCCTCTTGCCCTCCAACTCTTTGAAAAGGGATTATTTTTTCCATACTCCCCAAGAATATCCCAGTAGAGGAAATTCTTTGTTCCATTGAATCCATTATGCATAATCTTTTGACTCATGAATCCGAATAAATTAGACAGGAGTGTGGATGAATCCTCTATTGTTCCAAACCTCCCAAATTTAACCTCTCCAGAGAACAATTCTAGTTTATTCGTCACTTTAATGATAACCTTGACATCATTTTCCTCAAAGACGATAAAGGAAATTCTACCATTATTATGAATACCTCTGACTATGACTCTAAACTTCTAGACCTTCTGTCTTCCTCTACTTATAAACCTCACGCTAAAAACCCTATTAATACCACTTCCATCATGTTGACCAAAGCCATCTAATCTTCTTCCTTGGATCCTAACATCCAAAAGGACCTTATTCTTCATAACCCCCATACCACGAGGATCTATGGGAAACCTAAAATCCATAAAAAATACATTTTTCTTAGACCTATAGTTAGCTACATAGGAGTTCCCACTCATGGCCTTGCTTGATTTCTTGTTGATAAGATTTAGGGATTTGTAGGAAAAACCTGTTCTTTTATTAAAGACTCCTTTTACTTCATTCATAAAACTCAAAATATTCACCTTGGAGAATAAGGCCTCATGTTCAACGTTGATGTCATTTATTTATTCAATAAAATTTCGGTTTTAGAAGCCCTAACCTTGATCTCCAAACTGGTAGACCCTAAAACTCTTAAACTCATCGAAATATGCCTCTCTTCTACCTTAGTCACCTTTAAAGGGTTTTTATATGAACAAATTGAAGGGACGACCATGGGGTCATCCTTATCCTAATTTGTTTCCAATATATTCATGGAACACTTCAAGACTTTAGTGCTAAACAACTTTCACCTCAAAGCTAAGAGTTGGGTTCATTTTGTAGATGACACATTTGTCATCTAGCCTCATGTCCATTCCAATTTTATCTCGTTATTCAACCCCCTTAATATAATTTCTCCTTATGTCCAATTCAGTATGGAAATCCAAAAGGAAAACTCTATTCCATTTTTGGATGTCCATATTTCTCATCTTTCTGATGGTTCCCTTTCCCACCGTGTTTACATAAAGAAGACTCATACCTATAGATACCTTCATGCCAATTCCCACCATCATCCAACTCAAAAATCTGTTGTGTTCAAAAACATGATTACTCGAGCCATTGGCATATCCACCCCTCGATTCCTTGTAGAGGAAAAAACCCACTTGACCAAGGCCCTTTTGTCGAATGACTACTCTCTCTCTCAAATAAATCATGCCTTCCGCTCGACGAACATTCCTAAATAAAAAATATCATCCTCACCCTCCCCACCCCGTGCTCTCATTTATCTTCCCTATATCTAGGGCACCACTGATCATATCTCAAAATTTTTGGCTAAGAAGAATATCAAAACCTTACAAAACTCTCAAACAAATATTTAGAATTTCCAAACAAAAATTTCACCTTATGCTTGGCCTAGGAGTTTACCAAATTAGTTGCTCCTATGGAAAATATTACATAGGTTAAACTGGAAGATCCTTCAAAGCTCGTCTTAAATAGAATATAGCTAACACTACCCACAAACGAATCTCCAAATAAACTATCGTCAAACACTCTTTTAAATCCAAACCCGTAATTTGTTTTGACCAAACTAAAATTTTAGCTTCATGCCCTCATTACTCCTCTCTCCTCATTCATGAAGCTCTTGAATTTGAAAAACATCCTAATAATTTCAATTGCAAAGATGGCTACAAATGGAGCCAATCTTGGAAGCCTGCAATTCATCACCATGATCATCAATCTTCTTCTGCTTAGACTTCAGTGGCATGATTGCCTCAATCCTTTCCCTCATGTTTTTATTTATGTTTTGATTCTTTTCCTCACAATCTAAATGAACCTCTCTAAAGTCCACTTACATATTTATATTTCCCTTTATCCTAGTCACACCAATTTATTATCTTTATTAATTATCCCCTATTATCATTATTAACTATCTCATATTATCCATATTAATTATCTCTCTTTTAAAGCCATGTCTATCTCATTAATTTGATTTTATTTTATCTCCTAATCTCAACAACTAATTTCAGTACATTATTAATTTCCTTCTATCACGTAATCTCAATGACTAATTTAATATTTTATTCTCTCCTAATCTCCTCAACTAATTTTATTACTTTATTATTATTTTAATTTCCTAATCTCAACGACTAATTTAATATTTTATTCATTCCCCTTTCCTCTCTTCAATGATCACTCACCAATCTTCTTCTTTAAATGTGTACCGTAACACTCTTTCCAACATATTGGCTTCATTTGTCCCTAATGATGGGTGGATTTTCCACTCAAAAAGTTGGATGTTTCAAAACCTCATACACAATTTTAATGTAAAAAAATCATCTATATTGTTGAGTGTTCTCAATGAAAGTAAGGTTAAAGAGTATGCCCATGTATTTGTAGACAAACATGAGAGTAGACATTGTGTCCACAAAAAAATCATGTGGAGTTTTCTATTACATCAAAGCAATGTTACGTATCAATACATTCAACTTGGCCTTAAGATTTAGCACACTAACAATATGTTGAGAGAAAATTTCAACAACACACCAAAATAGGGTCCAACTAGTTGGAGATAATTTGTCATATCCAACTAGATCTAACAACCTCCTAAAACTTAGAGGAAAATTATTCCTGTAGAGACAAAATATACCTCATGACATGACCAATACAATAACAATCACATACTTCTCTTATTATCAAGTATCACATATTAATGTAGATAAGACAAGTAGGAGTTAATGATTCCAACACTCCCCCTTAACAAGTACCTATCTCAATATCTATCAAGTCAAGTCTTCATCATCATCCAGACCTTTGCAACACATGCTCCTATATAAACTGAAAACACTCTTCCTCAACAAAGTCCATATTTTGGTTTGACTAGGGACTTGCTTCTCGTATACATTAATGATTTGTAGAAGCCCATATAAAGGATCAACCATCCACCATAATACATGAGTAACTAACTACTGCAACCACTGGTCTAGTAGGATGTCCTTCAAGCACATGATTCATTCAAATTTTTGATGAGTCATGTTGGACGCTTGGGATGACCCAGGTTATGATTTCAAAGGTTTCCAACAAAACTCTCAAACTATCGGCCATCCTAGTAAACCTGCGCATAGAGTGCACAATGCAGTCTCACCCAAGATAGATTATCGGAGACTGCAAGACTCATATGTCTGTAGTCATGGAAGGGATTGGGAATGTGATCTATTCTTTTCCTTATGCATCATATTTGTTACTCATTCATCTATATCTAGTATTCATTCATCAAGGAAACTATGCATGCATGTTGTCATAATATAAGCTAAACATTCATTCTTTAAATGGTAAATAGAATAAATAGTAAAGTAACCATTCACAGACATTAACATAGCAAGGTTACCATGGTTCACCCCCTTAGGGATACATCCACAAAGGTTTTTCTCTTCTTCTCTTTTATTCATCATTCTTCAAAATCATCATTGTGTGCATTACATTTTCCATGATTACAATCAAAACTCTGACAAGTTCAATCTGTGAGGCAGACTAGACCACACCAAGATCCAAAACCTATGACCTAACCCTCAAAAACCCACTCTCTATATTATTAATACCTACCTCTACTAGACCTCCTATGCCTTTATTTATTCTACTCTATTGGCCCATAGCCATTACAATCATATAAAAAACCCTAACCCTAACATGGCTAGGTTTGTCTGCATGTGTGCCATGCTACTTTTCCTCGATTTTCGACATGTTGCTTTTCCTCTATATATGGTGCGCGCTCCAAAATAAGATTTTCTCCCCAAAATAGGCCTGCACCAACAAACCCCCAAAACTGACATGTGGCTCATCCTGAGCCACTCAGGTGGTGTGTGCTCCCTGCATAGCCTTCTCCAAAATGTGGAAATTTTCTGCTAGTTCCTCCCCTTTTTCTTTTGCCTGCACAAATTTCTCTATTAGCGCCTCTACCATCTATGTTGTAATATGTTCGTTCAATGACTCTACGCTCTTTTATGAGCCTATTCTATCCTGATCTTTTCTACCTCTAGTTCTGCAATTATTTGTGTTGCTTGCTCCTGGAGTGGCTCCAATTGAGCTTGACTTGTCTGCTTATTTGTTTGTATAGTCTTTAGTTCTATCTGCAGGTTCTTCATCTTCTGTGTGCCTTTCAACCTTTTGGTGATGATCATTGTCTTATGTCACTGGTTCAACTCTTGCATTGCAGCATTGTCTTTTTATTCTTATTGATCCAACTATCGGACCTTCTTTTCTTCCTCAATACTAGTCCATATTTGTGCAGTCTTGTCAAAGAGTTCTGTGACTTCCTTGGCTTCCCTTGCAATCACACTTGTTTGTAGTGATGCTTGTCGTTCTTTATTGGCTATGACCTCAGGAGGGGTTGTCGGTGTGATATTTTCTTTTAGTTCCTCTATCTCCTACTTGTACCCCTCAATTGTCTGCACGATGATCTTGATATTCTTCATCGTTGCTCTCTACTGCCTGCGTGTTATCGATGATTAAAGAGAATATATATAAACATTCCCAAGTGGTCAAATGATTGTTTTGCATGTTTTTCATTTAATTTTGTAGTGGTTTTATTTCATTATTGAAATACAATTATATATACAAGTTAGAATTTTCATTATTTTGAAATTTTAGTCAAATTTTTAACAATTTAAATTTATTTAAAATTAGGAATTTTTTAAGTGGATAGTTAAAATATATATGAATCTTTGATTAAAATTTGATAAAAAAATTTATTAATTTTTTTTATCAAATTTAATGTTAAACGAAATATCCTTCTATTATAATATCAACTTGCTCCATTTATATTAAGTGTCAATTGATGTCAAATCAAATATTTCAATCGATATAAAACCTCGAATGAAAATCTCATGTGATTATTTCAAGGTATGCTTAGAAGAAGATTAGTCCATGTCTATGGTTTCATTGGCTTTGTCCAACATCTTGCACAGTAATTGAGTCTGTCTCATCATGG
>JZKD02S2287310.1:802225-816555 GCA_000966675.3 Picea glauca | reverse complement strand
TATTAGAGCATGGTTACAACACTTGGCCTGCTTGGGCTCTTGGATGAGTCGCTTAAAAAATCTATTTGGAGTACTTTTAAAAGAGTGTCACTATACCTTACCTCTTTCTTAAAACATCTGGTTAAAAATGTTATTAAAGAAAAGAATGAAACTTTCTATTGTGTGTGTGCATTTAAGAAATTGAACCATGTATTGTTCATGAACTGATCGACTATTAGCTAACAGTAAGTGTTTTTTTCAACACGCAAGAAGTCAGTAGATAATGGGAAAACTTAAAGACTAAAGGATGATGATGTGTCATGAATTGGGGGATGGCTCCCACAATAGAGACGAAGAATATGACAAAAGGAGGGCAGTGGAAACCCCTCCAGATCTGGATGAAACTGTAAGGAACCTCAGGGCCAAATTACAGATTTGCAAGGATGACAATGACTCATTGATAAAGGAGCAAGAAAAACAGATAGAAATTAACACAATCTTGTTGCAGAGCTTGTTTGACATACAGAGGAAACTAAAACATGAACCCATAACCAGTCATGTGGACTGACGACATAATAAGAGAAGTCAAAGTCCACCTGAGATCTGAAAACATGACTCCATAAGTGACCACACTAGGATAAGTGCCTCGAAGAAGGCCCAACCTCGTGGCAGGGGACACTCATCGGTAGAGTTCTATGGAAAGGAAGCTCGCAAATCCGAAGGATCTTCTAGTAGCAGAGCAAGATCACATTCTCAAAGGAAAGGAAAGAAGCGGAAACATTCCAAAAATAATGATCCTGAAGAATTCAAGAAAGCCAAACTACCCTATTTCTATGGATAGATTAGGAAGGGACAAGAGGCTGAAGTTTGGATTCTTGGTTTAAAGAAGTTCTTTAGAGTCCATGACTACTCTAAAAACTTGAAGGCTTGAATAACCATCTTTAACTTGAATGGAAAGGATTCCATTTCGTGGGAAGACCTTAGGAATGTGAAAGGAGTCCATGAGAAGGACTTGTCATGGAAACAATTTGAGAAATACTTCAGGAAGCAGTATCTGTCAGAGAAATACATGGATGGAAATACTAAGGAATTCTATGAACTCAGGTTGGGGCAACTCACCATAGATGAATTTGTCAATAAATTCCTTGAACTACTGAGGTATGTACCCTACATAAAAGATGAAAAAGTAAAAATGCAACAATCCATTAGTGGGTTACCTCAAACCTACCGGGATAGGATTGAGTTCGAAGAACCAAAGACCTTAGAAGAAAATATCTAGAATGTGAGGTATTGTTATGAACAGTTTGGGAGTAAGACAAGGCCTCATGAGGATTGGAATAAGAGGAGTAGTTAGGGATTCTAGAAGAAGGGGTTTAAATCCTCAAGATTCAAGAACTATGAAAAATATTCTAGAAGGAGCATTCCTACTGGAAGTGTATATCAGCAAAATTTCCCCTCTCAAAGTGGAAAGAAACCTTTTAAGACAGTCCCATAAAATACCGATAACCTAAATAAGGAACCCTTAAAATGTTGGGGTTGTGGAGAAGATCATCGATTGAAGGACTGCCCACATATACAATAGAACAGTAAGAGAGTCTACAATATCCAAGAATCTACGACCATCAATGATGTGGCTAGGATCATGCCACAAATATATACAGCCTTGGACAATAATCAAGCCGACCACCAAGCTTCATTAGTGGAGATGGAAGGTATGATAACCAACCATCTAGTTTCTATTTTAATTGACCCAGGTTCTAATTTGAGTTATGCGGCCCCTCATATTGTTGATAAGTGTAAACTGCAACCAATTACACATGTTAAACCATGGTTGGTGCGATTATCCACTGGGACCAAACGAAAGGTGGCATAGGTCATACCATCCCCTAGGATCTTATGACTTGTTGATTGGTATGGATTGGTTGGTTTCTTATAAAACTAAATTGGACTGTTATCATAAAACTTTAGAATGTGTAAATGAAGAAGGGAGAAAAATGACCCTCTAAGGGATTCAGAAGCCTGTCTCTGTGAGACAAATATCAACCCTTCAAATAAAAAAAAGTATTACAAAAAGTGGTGTTCCTTATATGCCATACATGTACTAGAGTCTGTTGAGAATGACAAACCAAACCTAGAGGACTACCCCATATTAAGAGAATACAAGGATGTGTTCCCAGAAGAGATATTGAGTCTACCTCCAAGAAGGGATATCGAATTCTCTATAGAACTTACACCATGAGCGATACCAACATCTAGAACGCCATATAGAATGATCACGCCAGAACTGGTTGAGCTCAAGCTACAACTAAAGGATATGATGTACAAAGGATACATCGGACCCAGTGTATCTCCATGGGGAGTGCACGTCTTGTTTTTGAAAAAGAAAGATGTCACACTCCGACTGTGCATAGATTATAGACAACTCAATAAGACAACCATAAAGAATAAGTACCCATTACCAAAAATCGATGACATGTTCAACCAATTGGGAGGTGATCCCATCTTCTCGAAGATCGACATAAGGTCTGGATACCACCAATTCTGGATTAAGAATGAAGACATCCAAAAAACATCCTTCAGAATGAGGTATGGTCACTATGAATTCGTGGTGGTGCCATTTGGGTTAACCAATTCCCCCACCACTTTTATGTGCTTGATGAATAATGCACTCAACAAATTCCTGGACAAATTTGTATTGGTTTTCATTGATGAGTTCCTAATCTACTCCAAGAATAGGGAGGAGCATGAAGAACATATTAGACTTGTACTTAAAGTACTAAGAGATCATCAACTCTACGCTAATTTTAGCAAGTGCGATTTTTTTCAGAAGCAAGTCCATTACTTAGGCCATGTCATATCTAAGGAAGGAGTGGCAGTAGACCTTGACAATAACAGATATATTATGGAATGGCCTATCATGAAGGATGTATCCGATATTAGGTCCTTCATGGGCTTAGCAGGATACTATACAAGGTTCATAAAAGGTTTTTCCAAGATTGGTTGTCCAATCACTTCCTGTTGGCACAAGGGAAGACCCCAATGCTTCAAGAGCGCACCAACAAAACCCTAACTATCGTCCCTTTCGGCAACACCTGCAAAGAAGATAAGTCTCACCCGAGGTAGAGGCAGGGATGGTTGTAGGACTCAAGTGTCTACAACCTATCCGGGACATAGATCTGTGATCATAGTACTTAACAGAGCACTTATCAATTAACATTCACTAGTATTGAACCCTTATTCACATCGTAGGAAGAAACCCTAATTACAGAGTAGCGCAGTATTCAACAATATCTAACACATCCAAACACTTAGCACATAGAAATAGATCAGATATAGAATTCATTCATATCACTAAGCACTAAGCTACTATATCAGATGCATCTAACATACATAAAGATCACAACACTAAGCATAAATCACATAAATCACACAAAGCAATCATAACACAGGATATACGTGGATCACCCCCATCGTGGGGCTACGTCCACCAACTCTTGGTCTTCTTTATTATCTTCATTCAATATTATTACATGCACAGAGCCTCAAAACCAACTCCTCATAGGATAGGAGATCTGTGCGCACCTCGCTAAATCCTCCTTTCCCGAGCTTTGTGCATCACAGAGCCTTCTTAGAGTCACTTGCACTCAACTCTACAAGTTCTCAACACATAGTATACATAGAGCTAACTCGATCACATAGATCCAACTACTTACATCACTTACACTTAGCACACCATCACACTATCGCCCTTACTTACATCACCTAAATTTCTATCTATACATTACAAAAGACCTAAACATGGGTAAGACGCATGGGCCAACATCCCATACCCATTACATAAACCCTAAAACAAAAAAGTCCACAAAAGGTGGTGAGATCCCACGATCTCCACTTTGCCTGATGCTCTGTCTTTGACCAGCCTGTCAAAGTCCAAAAAGTGGTCAAACATGACCAAGGTTATCCAAAACTTGGTCAATGGCCAACAGGCCCCCAACACTCACCTGTTACGTATCTCGAGTCACTTTGATCTGGGTAGATATGCCTCTAAGGCCTCGAGCTTGGCTTGAGCTACCTCAAACTGTTGCATCGCTAGAGGCTCCTGCTCGACAAACTCCGAAATAACTTTATCAGTCACAGGTCCTACCAAGTGTTGTTCCATTGAAGTGACTACTTATTTTGGCTGTGCAACTTGTCCCTCAATTTCCTCACTAGTTGGAGCCTCTGGGTCACTTCCATGACTTTACTCTGGATGGCATGGACCTGTTGTTGAACCGTGCACTGTTCCTGGGATATTTTCATCCTCTCAACCTCTGACAGTGGCTTCAACTGTGCTTGCACTATTCCTGCTTCAATTCCTGGAGTTGTGACTCCAATGTTCTTGGTTCTGGGTCCTTTGCAAGGTGCTCATAGGTCTGCGCACTTCAACTACTGAGATGTTTGCATTCTAAGGTCAATTCCTTGATTCTCTCAACTGTGCTCTGGGAAGTTTCTTCTCTCTGATCTTGCACTTTCTGTGGAGTTATTGACACTGCTTGCAATTCCAGTCCCACGATTCTTTCTTGAAGCTACTGAATGGATTCAATGAGCTTCCCCACCTAGCTTTCAATTGTTTCTTCTTCCATCTGTGCTAGGCCCGTCACATAGTGAAGTTATCTAGTGATTTATTCTTCAACTCTCATATGCTCCGCGAGCAACTGTTATTTTTCCTTTTGGATCTACGCTCTATCCTCTGCACTCTTCGCCTGGAGATTGTCTTTTTCTTGTTGAGTAACCTGACGTTTCTCTATGGCTTCCTCTTTTTCTTGCTTCAATGCCTTTGTGGCTTGGTATTTTTCTTCCTAGAAATTATGAAGGTGAGATTTGGTCACATCTATTCTTCGTAGTTGGGCAAACTCATCTCCAAACTCTGTCCCTTCTAATGGCGGTGGCGCAGTAGACACTATGTTGTTTTAGTAGAGAGCCTCTTGTACCCCTTTGAGCTCTGCTTTGATCCTGTCAAACATTGTCTCCTGTTTGGATTTACTTCACTACAAAATGTCCTCTGAGGTATCTGATAGAGTGAAAATGATAAGGTCAATGTCATCCATGATGAGCATAGTTTGAAATGGAGGTTTAGTGGCTCATGACTTCTTCTGCGTTGATGGTTTCTTTGGAGAAAATTTTCTTTTCTTGGATGTCTTTGTCTTTGTTAGGGGATATTTAGGTGGTGTTACTTCACCCTACTTCTTCTTGTCTTCTTCCCCTTCGTCCTCTTCTTTGTCTACTTCGTCTCCTCCTCCCCCTTCAGGTGAATCTAATGCAGTCTCCTCTGATGCATTGCTCAGTTCCTGGACCTCTTCCTTCTTTTTCTTCTTTCTATTGCTGGGTGCATCATATTCTTCGCGGGTGACGACAAGGCTTCCGATGAGGTCGGGGTCCGAAAATTATGTCTGTTCTGTTGGTATGAGGAATTTTGCAAGCCATTCCTTAGTTATTTCCTCCATATCTTCCTTAGTGAGCTTGTAGTAGGATTGGAGCTCTTCTTTATGTTCGTCTTTTTGTACGGTGATATAGATGAAGTTCCTATCTACACAGAACTTCACTATTGGCCTAAACTTATGAAGGGTATTCGATGTCATGCGAGGGAAGGATTCAATAACCCTCTTCAATTGCAGATAATAGGTGTGGAAAACTACATTTAAATGCCATTGCTTCACCATGTCACTCTAATACCATAGCATAGTGAACTTTGTAGCCAGTGGTTCAGATGGCTTAATTCCAGGGAAGGTATCTTCTTCCGGCATCTCCCAAGCAATGAAGGAAATTAGAATCAGCAACCAACTGAAATGAAACTCGTAGCCCTGGTCCTGAGATTCGCAACAGTCTTTCTCTAACTATTTCATGGGGTATCTCACCCAGTTCATTTGTATCCCCTCAACGCATTTTCCTGTGAGGTCGGCAACAAACCCCATGACCTGCGTTGGCCTATTCTTCCTAACGAGCTTACCAACGATCAACTGGAAGGTTAGGTGCACTGTGCCATTATGGATGGAGGCTACCTTGTAGCCCCACTTCCCCTTCTCCACATCACCATAGGTATCTTTGATTCGCTACGCTAGGGCACGATCTGCAGCCTTCCTTGGGTAAAAATCTAGTGGATCCAGTCCTTGCATGCTCAATTTGGTGATCCGGTGGATCAAAACTTGATCTAAAATGATGTGCCTATCCAACCATATGTAACCCCCATGGAAGCATGAAATTAGGAGCTTAACACATGTGTTAACCTCCTGATTCTTGCCGAAGTGGGGTATCTTCATCACATTGAGGATGGTTGATCTTGTGATGTCCATAGTCTACGGATAGGGGATTATCTTCGACTTATTCCCCGTTGTCTTGGTCAAATAATTGTGTGGTGTGAGCATTCCATAGTTCTTGCGATATCCCAAATTGAATTCACTGATCTTCAATGTCAGGATTTGTCCCAACTATTGTCCAACTACAAGTATCCCCTTCTGGAGGTACGTAGTGATCAATGTGTAGTTGAAGTCCCACTAGAAGTTGTCACGACTAACCGTGCCAGCTAGAGGCGAGATATAGTCGGTCATGATTGATGGGATGATCTTCGCATTTGCCAAGTCATCATGATGCTTGGTTCATTGCTCTGTCGCAGTTTGGGATGGCCTAGATCGATGGGAAGTCGATGGGGATTCTTGCACTCCTCTTGTTGATGAAGCTTGTGATCCTACAGACATGACCTTCTCAAACATGAGGTCTATGAGGATTTCTTGGATGGATTTTTCTACTTTGCTAAAGTCACCTGACATACACGCTTGAGATCAGATATCTCAGGTCGACGAACAAACACTGAATGTAACTGAATGGGTGGCAAGGTCTCAATAATCACAGAGAGATAATAGTCAACTCTCTGTGGGCTTGATTAATCATTGTTTGCAAAAGTGTTCATGGTAAGACATTCAATGGGTTAAATATCTAACACTGTAATAGACTCCTCCAATGAGGAGGAATGCCTCAATCAATAGGATCCTATCCATTATGACGCGGTTTGAACGATCTAATGGCGATGACTCCGACAATAACTGCGTTTCTATCCATTTTGGAGCATCATTCTAATGGATGGGACGCCTCCAATGGTCATATTTGTCCACCGTGGAGAAGTGCCAATTTGCATTGTTATGGTATTCCAGCGAGGTTCAAGTTTTGCAAACCTTCTTTCTGCAAAGTCCTCTCTGGAACTTCTTACAATTTTTCTAACTTAGTTTTTTTCTTGCTGATCTTTCTGGCCTTCTTTCCTTTGATCTGAGTTACTGGGTTTCTCTTTCCATTGTTATTCTTATATGTACTTAACATAGTAACTTCACACTATTGATGGTCTTTCGCAGGGTTTGAGGGTAATACTTCTTCTCTTTCTGGAGTAGGTTCTCTACTCTCTTGCATGGATAGGTTCTTTAAGACTTCTTGCATTCTTTCAACTTTGATAGCCAGGTCTCTGGCCCTTAGCAACTTTGACTTGTCCTCTTGTTCTTCTGTTAAGTGTGTTATTCTCCTAGCCATGAAATCCCTTAATTCTTGCTTTTTATGTTCTAGATCTTCCTCTTCTTCTTTCCTTCAGATCTGATCTCTCTCAATCCAAGTTTTTCCTAGAAAAATTGCAAAGGGGGCGTTGTTCTCAACAAACTTGATGACCTTGAGTTCTTCTTCTGTTGATGTTCCATGAGCACTCATAGGTACATGGGAAATTCTTCCACATAGGGTTATCAACATTCCTTTAAACAATATTATTCCTCCCAATGAAGGAATCATAACAGGCTTTCCCAAAATTTCCCAAGTACTTTCTGTCATGATATTCACTTGTGTTTCTGTATCCAATACCCATTCTATGTCGAAGTCTCCTATTCTTGTTTCTATGAACTCTTTCTCTTTTAAGATATCTGATAAATTGATATCTCTGTGATCATTCAATGTTTCTTGTATCTACAGTAGTATAGTCTCTGATTATTTCTAGTTTTTTAGCATGGCTTTAGTCTTTTGACCTTCGTCATGGTTTTCTTCTCTTGTGTTCATCTTCTCAACTTTAGCAATCATTCTAGGGAAATCCAAAACCTCATGATCCACAAATTTACAAAAAATACAAATAGGACCTCTACTAGGGCATTCCTTATCCAGATGTCCAGTCTTCTACAACTATAACAAAGAGTCAATACTCTCTTTCTCTTAAACACTCCCCAACTTTTCTTGTACTATGCACTAAGATCACAGTGATGAACTTGCAAAAAATTCTTTCTAGGATCCTACATTTAGTTGTTAGTCCAACAAATATTTCTATGCATAGGAATAACATATCTTTCACTATTTCTATCAGATCTATTCATATCAAATCTTATTTCTTAGATCTGTGCCCTAGTTTTTAGACTAGGACAGAATCTGTGAAACATACCTAGATCCATTCTTTCGAAACAAAAATTTCCACTTGTCTTACCATTATCAGAGCACAAAGATTTAATATCTTACCTCTTTTATTCATATCTAGTTCCCTTCTTTTCTTAGCACATAGCTTCACATGTCAAGTAGAATAATGTGCACTAGAGCAACAGATCTACACACAGATCTTTATTTTCTTCAGTTCCCAACAATCACAGCTTAAGGTCCCGACAACTAAACCATTTGTTGGCACAAGGGAAGACCCGGGGTTCAATGCTTCAACAACACACCAACAAAACCGTAACTACCAACCCTTTCGGCAACACTTGCGAAGTAGATGAAGTCTCACCCGAGGTAGAGGCAAGGGAAGTTGCAGAACTCAAGTGTCTACAACCTAGCTAGGACACAAATATATGATCATAGTACTTAATAGAGAACTTAGCAATTAACATTCATTAGTATTGAAACCTTATTCACATTGCAGGAAGAAACCCTAATTACAGAGCAACTTAGTATTCAACAAGATCTAACAGATCCAAGCACTTAGCACATAGAAATAGATCAGATATAACATTCATTCATATCACTAAGAACTAAGTTATTATACCATATGCATATAACATACAAAAATATCACAACACTAAGCATAAATCACATCAATCACACAAAGCAACCATAACACAGGATATACGTGGTTCACCCCCAGCATGGGGCTACGTCCACCAACTCTTTGTCTTCTTTATTATATTCCTTCAATCTTCTTACATGAATAGAGCCTCAAAACCAAATCCACACAAGACAGGAGATCTGTGTGCACCTCGCCATATCCTCCTTCCTCGAGCTTGCTACAACACATAACCTTCTTATAGTCACTTGCACTAGGTTTGCAAGTTCTCAACACACAATATGTACAAAGCTAACTCGATCACATAGATCCAAGTACTTACATCACTTTCACTTAGCACAACATCACATGATTTCCCTTACTTACATTGCCTAACTTTCGATTTATACATTACAAAAGGCCTAAACATGGGTAAGACCCATGGGCCGACATCCCATACCCATTACATAAACTCTAAACCCAAAATCTCCACAAAAGATGGTGAGATCCCGCGATCTCCTCTTCGCCTAGCACTCCATCTTCGACCAGCCTGTCGAAGTCCCAAAAGTGGTCAAACATGAACAAGGTTCTCCAAAACTTGGTCAAGGGCCAACACTTCCCTTCAGAAAAAAGGGGATTAAATTCATTTGGACATAAAAATGTGAAGAAATATTTTAGGAACTGAAATACCTCTTGACCCATGCACCCGTGCTAAAGATTGCAGACCCGGATAATGATTTCCTCGTGTATACAAATTCCTGCAAGGAAGGACTTGAAGGAGTCTTTATGCAAGAGGGACTGTAATTTTCTACGTGTCCAGGAAATTAAATGAGCATGAGATCAATTATGTGACCCATGACTTAGAGTTGGCTTCCATAGTACATGCTTTAAAAATGTGGAGGCACTACCTCTTGGGTAGGAAATTTGTGCTTATGACATTGTGGATTGAGACACATGTTTGATCAACCAAAACTCAATGTCAGGAAATCTAGGTGGATGGATCTCCTTAGTGAGTTTGATTTTGAAATCAAACACATCAAAGGAAATGAAAATAGGGTGGTCGATGCCATTAGGAGAAGTATAAAAAAGATTCATCTGGCAGCGATAAGTACCTATGAAACGAATGTCAAGGAAATAGTCAGGAATGCACAAGAAACAGATGCATTCTTCAATACCGTGACCTCATACCTAAGGCAAGAGCCTACAGGGATAAAATATGAAGGCTACCAGATGCTCGAAGAAGGCCTGTTGACTTACATAAACAGACTGTATGTTCCAAACTRTGACAATTTGAAGAGGTTCATAATGGATGAACTACATAAGATATCATATACCGGTCACCCAGGATATCAKAAAATGATCACGRCCACTAGGAAACAATTCTATTGGCATGGATTGAGRAAAKACATAGAAAACTATTTAGACAAGTGCCTATAATTCCAGCAAGTTAAGTAAGAACAMTGACATCCAACAKGATTRTTACATCCCCTACTGATCCTAGAATGGAAATAGGAAACCATCTCYAGGGATTTCATCACCAGATTACCAAAGTCGACCAAAAAAAATGATGCCATCATGGTTGTGGTGGAAAAACTGAGTAAGTCTACTCATTTCGTTCCTGTAAAATCAACTTGCAAGGCCATAGATATTGCCAATATCTTCATGAAGGATATATTTAGACTGCACGACATGCCCAAGGAAATTGTATCTAATTGAGATACCAAATTCACTTCAAGATTTTGGAAATCCATAATGGATGGTTTTGATACAAAATTGTTGTTCATCATGGCTTATCAACCTCAAACTGATGGACATATAGAAAGAGTGAACCAAATAGTAGAAGACAAGCTAAGGATGAATGTATTGCATTGGCCTAAGAAGTGGGAAGACTACCTACCATTGTTAGAGTTTACCTACAACAACGGTTATTAGGAATCATTGAAGATGAGCCCTTTTGAAGCCCTCTATGGTAGACAGTGCAAGATTCCAATCAGTTGGAGTAACCTAGTGGATAGAATTACAATTGGACCCGACATGCTGAAAGAAATGGAACAATAAGTGGTTCAGATAAGACAAAATATAAATATTTCTCAGGATAGACAGAAAAGTTGCACCGACAAAAAGAGAACTCCTGGAGAGTTCAAGACTGGAGACCATGTCTATCTAAGAGTTAGACCCAGGAAGAGTTCCATGAGAATGGGAGCCTGTGCCAAATTGGAACCTCGGTATTGTGGACCCTTTGAAGTCTTATATAGAGTGGGACATGTAGCCTATAGGATAACACTTCCTCCCACTATAAAGGCACATAATGTTTTTTTATGTTTCATTATTGAAGAAATATATACGTGATGCTAATCATATAATTTATTGGTCTGTGATCCAGGTGGAGCCAGAGGGATAATTCCTGCCAGAAACCCAATGCATATTAGACAGGAAGGAAACCTCACTCAGGAGCCAAACCATTGCATAGGTCAAGGTGTAGTGGAAACACTTTGGCCCTGATGAGCCTACGTGGGAAATGGAGGATTCCATGAGACATGCATATCCAATTTTTTTACTCCTATACATACATGTCATGTTGAAAGATAGAACATCGAGGATTATGTTCCTTTAAGGGGGAGGGAATTGTAACACCATGTTTCTCCCAATCTGTAAATGTAACTATATTGGCCAAGGAACTATGGAAAACCTAAAAGTGTGAATGTTTGATTTAATGAACCTTTGTACAAATGGTCGATGAATGTAAATTATGTTATTTTAATAGAAATTTTTACGTGTTGCATGACTGTTGAAATGGGGAATGTGCTAATAGAAAACCACAAATGCTATGAAAGGTGGTGGAGGGTACCCAATATGATTGTGTTAACCTACACTGAACCAGTACCATGTTGGAATTAATTGCTTAGATTAGAAAAACCCTATGACCCTAGAATGAACTACATTCGGGCTGGTAGGTGGGAAGAACTCCTCTAGAGTTAATGAGGGGATGGGGTAGACCACCCATTCGTAAGGCTTCCAGACCTAACCACAGAATGGTAATTCAAGCCACAAAAAATTTCTGAGGAAGGCAAGAAAGGAAGTGTGGTGTGCAGAGGAAGACCTGCAGGGAAATATGTAGAGGCAAGAGCGGAAAATCTCGGGTTCGATGAAGGACTGAAAGAGGAATAGTGAGTTCTGATCACAAAAAATAGATATT
This sequence comes from Picea glauca, assembly GCA_000966675.3. Taxonomy (NCBI): domain Eukaryota; kingdom Viridiplantae; phylum Streptophyta; class Pinopsida; order Pinales; family Pinaceae; genus Picea; species Picea glauca. Next base: position 804,358 of record JZKD02S2287310.1, on the reverse strand, counting down.
GATCTAGGAGAAGGAGAGTAACCTTCGTTCTTATTTATTTCTGTATTGGGAGAAGGAGAGTAACCTTCATCCCTAACTTCCATTGAGCTGGATGTAAGAGATTGAATCTCAAAGCATCTTGGCTTAAGCTCAGGGGTGGCCAATGATAAATCCATTAGGAGTGACCGAGCCTATGGTTGGGTGGAAACGAGCACCCCTTTCAACAGTCGCATCACACTCTATGGTTTTGATAAGTGTTTTATTTCCTCATGATTTGAATTGTACATAATGGATGCATGCAAGTATTTACATGTCTATAAAGGGTTCTTTCTCTATATTAAATGATTAAGTTATGAGTATGCGTTCGTTCCCTTGAGAACCTATATTTCTGCTTAAATTTCCAAACGCCCCAGTTTAATCACTCGAAGGCACTTTTGATATGGATTTTATGAGCAGAAAGAAATGAATATAGATTATTAATAGGTGATTAACACAAAATAACAAAGATACAGTAAAACTGGTTTTCTATTCAATAACGAAATAGCTGAAACTGTAAAGTGCAGTGGAAACAAGCTTGTTGGAATGGTGGCGGCTTATCTCTGAGAGGAGATGTGATGGCAGCGCGCATTCGCAAGAAGAAAATTAAAATGAGGCTTTGAAGGAATTTTTAAAATAAGCAAGAATGCCAAAAACCCTAGACATCCAAAAACCTAACCCTAGGAGATGAAGCACCGAAAGTCATGTGGGCCCCGTTTGGGTAAGCTAGTACATCAACTTCCCAGGGTCGTAACTTTTGCATACGATCTCCATTTTAGGTGTGTGATAGCCCGTTGGAAAGGTATCATCGAGGAGGTTCATTTTGGGGGCTCAAATGTGCCTTTGAGGATCTTGATACTGAAAAACCTTTATTTAGGCCCTCAAAATGGCCCCGAAAGTAAAAACTGCTAAAAATAGTAAATTGCCAAAAATGTCAGAAAACTGTTTTGAGCCAGTTGGAAAAGGTGAGTGGCCACCGATATCCATATGGATCAATCCTCCCTCCTTAGGAATAAATGGTCTCCATTGCATTGAGGTCCCCCATTAGATGAGGAATGTTCTGCTGAATTTGGCCCCAGGTGAGCCACTTGCCTTGGTGCAGAAGTTGCCCTGCTTTGACGATTTGAGAAAGATGGATCCTTTGTTGTCGAGTGCCCTTGATATGTCTATCCACAATCTGATCATTCGATGCCTGTTCTATGCAGTCGGGGTTGAGCTCTATTGGTGTCAGCTATTTTTCTACTTTTGAGGTGTCCAATAATGGTGGGAAATAAGGGCGAAGGAGATCCACATTGAACACTGGGTGTAGGCCTAGAAAAGGAGGAATGTTGAGCTCAAAAGAATTATCCCCCACAGCCTTGGTGATAGTGTACAGTCCATAACGGAGTGGGTAAAGCTTTCGATGGGGTCCTGTAAGGCGTTATTTCTGCAAGTGCAACCAAACTTTGTCTCCCACATGAAACTTTTGCGGCACCCGATGTTGATCATGGCACTATTTGTACTTGTCATTGGACTTCTGTAGGATATCCTGAACCTATTGGAGGATGTGATGGATCCACTCAATGTATCGGGTGGCTTTATCAGCTTCAGTTGGAGCAGGAGACGAGTCAGTCGAGGTGATTGTAAGGGGAAATGCAACATCTATGGGACCCAATGGTTGGAATCCCAACCCCACTTGAAAGGGGCTGTGGCCGGTTGAGCTATGCAAGGATCGATTGTAGCTATGCTAGACATAGGGAAGGTTCTCATCCCATGTGCAAGGGTACTTTTAATTATACATGCGAAGGATATGCACAATCATTTGATTTACAACCTCGGTTTGGCCATTTGTCTAGGGGTGGAAGGTTGTGGATTTGGTGAGCTTGGTTTCCAGCAGTGACCAGAGGATCGACCAGAATGTGCTGAGAAATCAACTATCCTTATCTGAGACAATGGTTTGTGGGATTCAAAAATGTACCCAGACTCGTTCAAAGAAGAGCTTGGCAGTGGCCTCTACTGTGATTCTCTTCTTGCAGGCAACTAGAATCGCCATCTCATAAAAGTGATCAACAACCACAAAAACACAGTCATTTCCCTGCTTGGTGGATGGGAGGCCCGACATGTAGTCCATTGAGATGG
>JZKD02S2287310.1:787290-798372 GCA_000966675.3 Picea glauca | reverse complement strand
AAGAAATCCTCGATTGTCAGATCCATAGGAAACGTGGCACAAATATTTGGACTCCGGATAAAGACACGAAGTAATCCTTGATCGTCAGATCAAGTGGACATGTGTTAGCGGATTTTATGCAGGAGCACCGGTGTCACTCACGCGGAGAAAAACCTATCAGTGTCTAGGAATATGTATAGGAGATCAATGCTGGAGGTTGTAGAAGATATTTGAATTCCTCCTTAACTCAGCGCCATAATTAATCTTTTGAGGCATGCTTGAACTCAATGAGAAAATCAAAGAGGCATGCTTGAATGATTACGAGCGAAGTGGGAGATTCCACTATGGCTCTGGAATGAAACTGGTCTAGATAATCGTTAGGCTAAGTTTTAGAGTAGTCAAGTAGTCAGGGGAAACCCTAAGAGCCCTCTGATAAATAGAGGTTTTGTATGCCCGAAAGGGGTTGGTTGGTAATCAGCTAGTGAGGCTGGATAGGAGTTAGCAGAAAATATCAGTTTTCAATTTTTATTTTCTAATCACAGTTGTAATAATTTTCTCTTATGAATAGAACAGAGGAAAAAATTGCTCCAATGTATGGTGTGAACATTGTTTGAAATTCGTTGTATTTGTATTTTCATGAGTGAATGAATGAATCTCATGTGAGTATATGAGACTGTGAATGTTAGGGTAAGTTTCAATTGTTTCTCTTATGTCGAAGTAGTGCAAGATGTGCACAGAGAACGCAAGGAGTGTGTTAATAGAATCTGTTTCGATTATGAGGTTTAGAAGAGATAACATGAAACTTTCCATTTGCAAGGAGTGAAAAGAGACTAGTGCAAGGTGTGCATAGTCATCTGCAAGAATTTGAACCTTGCGTAAATATCTGGTGCAAGGGGTGCATAGATCTGAGATTTGACTAAGTGTCAAAGGGAATTTAAAAGAAGTAGAAGAACCATAAAAGGAGAATGCCAGGAGGGTGAGAGGAATTTATCTTCGAGAAATCCTTAGAGACCGAGTTATCGAAATCCATGAAATGCAAGGAGTGTGCAGGAAATCGAAGTCTTTATAAGACTAAGCTCAGGAGGACTAACACTCTTTGTCATTGTTAAAGAGTCCCAAGAACTGGATTCGTTGACGGAGAAAAGGCTCGAAACCATGAAAACTTAGAAACTATTCTAAGTCTGAAGAAAGCATAATCTTAGAGGAGTTAAGATCTCAGTCATTCGATCTAAACCCAAGAGAATCAGAACTTCCCATCAGGAGGGACGTGTAGTGAACGATCAACATTTTGTTGACACATGCCTGAAAGAAGTCAAAGGTTGAGTCGTAAGAATTCGCGAGACATGAAATCATGACTTGATTTGAGCCATTGGACCCAAGAGGGATCTGGACCATTGGTTGTCCAGAGCGAAATCATCGGCATTTCAAAGAACACAATACTTGAGGTGATAAGTCTTTCGAGTTCACGAAACGCAAAGTCCCAAAATAATCATGACCATCAGATCGAGGGAGTATCTAGACCATCAGACCTGAAGCATCGAAATTTTGTCTATCGAGAGAATGGAAGCAAGGAGACTCCAAAGTCGTAAAATGTGAAACTATGACTTGATCGTAGCCATCGATCAAGGGAAGTACTAGACCATATATCTCGGGTCATTGTGATCTCGATTATCGGGGAAAAAAAGGTAGAAGCATTGCCAGAATTGTGAGACGCAAAATAAAGAAGCACCTTTCATTCAAGCACGTGGTCACTGCCAGTGGTCACAAGGGAGAAAGGGCTCAATAGAAAAGAGCTAGCACTCGTTTGGCATTGATATTAGAACAATGCTCAGGATAAGGTATATGGGTCTCATATGACTTGTGCCTTTAGAGAAAGGACTCGTGTAAGTGGGTTTTGGGTCTAGCAAAGGCTTGGAGAGTCAATCATACTTAGTTTCTTGATTGATCCTAGACCGGGAGGTTGCACAACCCTTAGTAGAGAAGGGGGTTCTACATCAAGTGGTATCAGAGCTACATTCTGTCTGTAGATAGCGGGAAGAAGAGAAGGAGATATTTTGATACCATCAGGTGGTATATGAGGATGAATTTTTTCTTGCAGAAAACAGGAAAAGGAGACAAAGAAAACCCAGAGTTGTACTCTGTGTATGACAGACAGTCGACACAATGTCGCCAAGGAGACGGGGAGAACAACCTTTATCCAATCGAGCTATAGAAAGGGATATGTGAGAACTTCGCGCAAGATTAGAAGCTATGGAGGTAGAGTAAAGGAGAGCACCTAATAGTAGAGACATCAATGATGTAGAGAGCGAAGAAGTTGTAGGTGAGAATGTCGTCAAACAAGTTGTAGGAGAGGAGGTTGCTGAGGAATGCTTTTTGAGAGCAGTTTCTAGATTGGGAGGTAGAGCCAAGATAGAGGTCCCGATGTACGAAGGAAATTTAGATGTTGAGGAGTTGTTGGATTGGATAGTATCTATGGACAAACACTTCAACTATGAATAGGAAAATGAAGAGAGAAAGGTGAAATAGGTTGTCACCAGGCTCAAGGGACATGAAACACTATGGTGGGATGAACTGCAGGCTAAGAGTAGAAGAAAAGGTAGACACAAGATAAATATTTGGGACAAAATGGTAGCCAAGCTAAAGGCTAAGTTCATGCCAAAAGAATATCCAATCAATCTATTCACGAAGACATAGAACTTGAGACAGAAATGGATGACAGTCAAGGAGTACACAGAGGATTTCTATAGGCTGAATATTAGAACTAGACAAAGGGAGAGAGATGAAGAAAAAGTTTCCAGATATATAAATGGCCTGAGATATGAAATCCAGGATGCGCTCAGCATGATGTCAGTAAGGACAGTGGAGGATGCTTATTATTTCGCATTAAAGGAAGAGGAGAAGTTGGCCAGAAAACAAAGCCAACGAGGGAGAGGTAAAATCCCAACCTTAAACAGAGGAAATGGATTTACCCATGACAGAACACATAAGCCTAAGGACGAGACTGAGAAACCACACAATCACTCAGAAAGAGGAGGAAGTTTCTGAGAAAGACAGGGTGGTGGAAGAAATTATTCTAGAGGAAGAGGAAGAAGAGGAGGAGGAGAAGTAAGATGTTATGCTTGTGGAAAGACATGGCACATGTCTTGGGACTGTCCCAAGAGAAAGGAATAAGGAGATGGTGAAGCTCACATTTTAGAAGCACAAAGAGGATATGTTGAAGAAGAAGGAGCAGAGGATGGAATATCCCTGATGTTGAGAAAGGTTATCTTAAAACAAGAGGCAGAATTTGAAAATCTGGTGCAGAGGAATAATCTCTTTAGAATAGTTTGCAAGACTAAAGATAGAGTATTCAAGGTGATAATTGATAGTGGGAGCACCGGGAACTTAGTATCCACAGAGATGGTGGAGAAATTGGAGCTGGAGACAACTGCACACCCGAAGCCATACAAAGTCTCATGGTTGCAGAAAGGACACCAGGTAATGGTTACTAAACAATGCTTGGTTGAGTTTAAGATAGGAGGATATAGAGATAAAATCCTATGTGATGTAATTCCCATGGATGTATGACATATTATATTGGGAAGACCATGGAAGTTTGACAATAATGTCATTCATGATGGGAGGAAAAATACATATGCATTGGAGAAGAATGGTAGGACAAACATGTTGTTGCCAATAGAGGAGAAGAAAGTGAAAGAGGAAGCCAACACAAGCATACTTCTCATGAGTGGGAAGGAACTCTTGAAAGAAGTCAAGGAAGAACAAGAGATGTAGTTCGATGTGGTGAAGAAACCCAGAGTTATCTTTACAAGTACATCGATGGATGATTTTCCTTAAGAAGTTTAGGAATTGATGGAAAATTTCACTGACATAGTGGTGGATGAGCTGCCTAACTCATTGCCACCCATCATAAGTATCAACTACAATATTGAATTGATACCAGGAGAAAGTCTGTCAAACAAAGCAGCATATAGATTGACACCTCGAGAGAATGAGGAAGTGAAGAACCAAGTCTAGGAATTGTTAGACAAGGGTTTGGTCAGAGAGAGCTTGAGTCCATGCACAGTACCAACTGTGTTGAGTCCAAAGAAGGATGGAGGATGAAAAATGTGTAGAGACTCAAGAGCCATTAACAATATCACCATCAGGTATAGATTTCCTTTACCAAGAATGGATTATTTAATGGATTGCTTAAGTGGAGAAAATTTATTTTCTAAGATAGATTTGAAATGTGGATATTACTAGATCAGAATGAGAGAAGGTGATGAGTGGAAAACAATCTTTAAGACAAATGAAGGTTTGTATGAGTGGCTTGTTATGCCATTTGGCTTGACAAATTCCCCGAGTACTTTTATGAGGCTAATGAATGAAATACTGAAATATTTCATTGGCAAGCTTGTGGTTGTGTATTTGGATGATATACTGATCTTTAGCAGGACTAAAGAAGAGCATTTGAGGAACCTTACATTAGTGATGAGGAGGCTACAACAAGAGAAGTTGTTGATAAATTTGAAGAAGTCATATTTTATGAAGAAAAAACTCATTTACTTGGGTTTTGTGATCTCTTCAAATGAACTGAAGATGGATCCAGAGAAGGTGAAAGAAATCAAAGAATGGATGTCACCAAGGAGTATGTTTGAGGTAAGGACCTTTCATGGATTGGAAAGTGTCTATAGGAAGTTCATCAGAGACTTCAGTGGAATTTTTTTGCCAATGATGGATATAGTGAAGTAGCAGAACAAGTATTTTAAATGGACAAAGGAGGCCGAAATAAGTTTCAATATACTGAAGGAGAAAATAACAGAATGACCAATTATGATCTTGTTGAATCTTGCAAAGACATTTCATGTGAGATGTGATGGAAGTGGAGTTGCAATAGGAGTCATTTTGAGTCGGGGTAATAGACCTATTTCCTATTTCAGTGAGAAGTTGAACGAGACCAAGAGGAACTACTCCATGCATGACAAGGAGTTTTATGCCATATTTCAAGCTTCAAAGAAATGGAGACATTACCTTGTCCCACAAGAATTTGTCTTGTATAGCAATAATCAGGCTTTACAATTCATAACCAAGAAGGAAAAATTGAATCAGAGGCATGCAAAAAGGGCTGAGTTTATGTAGAAATTTACTTTTTTCATAAAACATATTGTTGGGAATGCTAACAAAGTTTTTGATGCATTAAGCAAGAGATGTTTGATTCTGTAGGAATTCTAGGTGAATGCCTTGGGGTTTGAACACCTTAAGGATATGTATTGTGATGATACAGACTTCAAGGAAGCATATGAAGCATGTGAAAAACCTGTGCTAAGAGAAAAAAGACAGTGGACAAAGTACATGATTCAAGAGGGATTGTTGTCCAAGAGGAATCAATTGTGCATACCAAAATTCTCAATGAGGGATAACCTTTTGAAGGAAAAGCATAGTGGAGGATTGGCTGGACATTTCGGCCATGATAAAACATTTGCACAGTTGAGCAGTTTATACTATTGGCCAGGTATGAGAACAAAAGTGATAAAGTTTGTGAACAAATGTAGAATCTTCCAACATGCAAAAGGAAAGAGAGAGAACACTAGATTGTATCAACCATTGCCAATACAAAAGAGGCATTGGGATGTAATAAGAATGGATTTTGTGTTGGGATTGCCAAGAACACAAAGAGGATTTGATTCCATATTTGTGGTTGTGGATAGATTTTCAAAGATGGCACATTTTATCCCATGCCAGAAGACCAGTGATGCAATGCATGCTGGAAATCTGTTTTTCAAATACATTGTAAGACTTCAAAGCCTACCCAAGAGCATTGTCTCAGACAGAGACACAAAATTTGTTGGTCACTTTGGCGAACACTGTGGAAGAAGTTGGGGACATATTTTTCCTTCAAATCATCTTATAATCCTCAGAAGGATGGACATATTGAGGTGGTAAACATAATTTTGGGAAACTTATTGAAGAGTCTGGTCATTGAGCACCATAGTAGGATTAGATTCTACCGCAAGACGAATTTTCATACAATGACTCACCAAACAGGAGCACTGGAAAGATCCCATTCCAAATATTGTATTGAATGAAACCTAGGGGAGTGTCTGAGTTGAGAGTCTTGGAACAAAGTGATATAAGGAGTGTTGGAGCAGAATATTTTGCTACAGAAAAGCAAAAGCTCCATAGCCAGATCAATGGACAGTTGCAGATTTCTAACCAGGAATACAAGTGCATATCTGATCAACATCACAGAGAACTTAAATTTTAAGTAGGAGATCAGGTTCTAGCACATCTCAAGAAGGAAAGGTTCCCTATGGGGACATATAACAAACTGAAGATGAAGAAGATAGGACCCTGTAAGATCTTTAGGAAGTTTGATGCAAATTCCTATGAGATTGAGCTACCAGATGATGTGGGCATATCACCCATATTCAATGTCTCAGACTTGTATCCTTACAAGAAATATGGCACAGAGAGATCAAAAATATCAAGAGAGGATTCAGTGGGAAAAGCAAATGCCCATAGCAGAAAATCCATAGATGGAGAATATTGTTGATCAAAGGATTGACAAGAAGACCAGAAGGAAGACCTATGTTGGCAGAGGGGAAAAAACAGGGTTCAATGCTACAACAACACACCAACAAAACCCTAACTACCGACCCTTTAGACAACACCTGTGAAGCAGATGAAGTCTCACCTGAGGTAGAAGCAGGGGTGGTTGCAGGAATCCAGTGTCTACAACCTTAGCTGGGACACAGCTCTGTGATTCTAATCACTTAATAAGGCACTCAACAATTAAAATTCATCAATATTCAGTTCTTAGTAACATCGCAGTTAAACCCTTATCACAACACAACACAATATTCATTCATATCCATTACTTTCAAGCACTAAGCACATCCACATAGGCCATATTTAGTATTCATCCACACTATTAAGAACATAGAATTAACATATCTATCTATCATTCATATAGGTTAAAGAACTAAGAAATAAACATATAAACACATCAATACATCACACAAAGAAGAGAAACACATCATGTATGTGGTTCACCCCCACCCTGGGGCTATGTCCACCAACTCTTATCTTCTTTATTATCTTCGGTCAATTGTCTACATGCATAGAGCCACAAAAACTCTACTCCACATAGGACAGGAGATATGCGTGCACTCTACCAGATCCTCCTTCCCCGAGCTAGGTTACAGCACTAAGCCTTTACACAGTCTGTTATAACCACTTTCACTTAGCTCTGCAAGTCTCACACAATATGCACAAAGAACTTACAACTCTTGATCACATAGATCCAATTCTAGCACTTAGCATGACTTGCAACTCCCCACACCTCATCGGCTCCTCATTACATTGCCTAGTCTTCTATTTATACTTTACAAAATAGGCCTAAGAATGGGTAAACCCATGGGCCGACATCCCATAGCCATTACATAATCCCAAATCCCAAAAAGGGCCCTAAAAGGGGTCGATATCCCATGATATCCATTTTATCTTGCGCTCTGCCTTCAATATCCTGTAGAAGTCCCAAAATGGTAAAAAATGACCAAGAATCCTCAAAACTTGGTCAAGGGCCAACATGCCCCCAACACTCACCTATGACTCATCCCAAGTCACTCTGATTAGACTAGTTCTTCTTCCAAATACTCGAGCTTGGCTCAAGATGCTTTGACTTGTTGTTGTGCCATAGCCTCTTGTACAGTGAATTCTTGTATGACTGCTTCATTGTCAGGTCCCTCTAGGCATTATTCAACTGCAATGATGACTTGCTCTAGTTCCTCTCCTCGACCTTCGATCTCTGTAAATAGTTGGTAAGCCTTATTTTGTATCGATTGGAGGCTCTGATTTACTTCCATAACTTTGTTTTGAATAGTGTGGACCTACTGTTGGGCAGTGCTCCGCTCTTGGGATCGCTTCATTCTTTCCACAGCTGACAGGGGATTCAACTACCCCTGTATAGTTTCATCTTGATACTTCACCCCTTGGAGCTGAAACTCTAGTGCCTTCAGTTATGGATTCATAGTGAGTTGTTCACAGGTCTGGTCACTACAATCAGTGAGTTTCTTACATTCCATGGAAAGGGATTTTATTCTCTCAACTGCACTTCAAGCAGTTGTTTCTCTTTGATCCCTCACATCCGGCGGGGTGTTGGGCACTGTGTAGAGATCTAATTATTCTATTCATTGTTGTAGCTGCTGGATAGCTTCGGCGAGCTTCTCTACTTGATTCATGATTCGATCTTATTCTTGTGGCTCTAATCCCGTCACAAAGAAAAGTTCTCTGTTGATTACTTCTTTCACTTTGAGTTTCTCTACGAGCAACTGTTCTTTTTCTTTGTCGCATCTGTACTCTCTCTTCTTTGAACTTGGCCTGGAGAGAAACCTTATCCTTCTCTACAAATCTACATTTTTCTACGAGTACGCCTTGCACTTGATTCAAGGCCTGGGTGGCTTGTTCTTTTTATTATTGAGTGCGACGAAGTCGAGCTTCGACCATATCATCTAGTCGGTGGAGTTGGGTTGGCTCATCTCTCGGCAATGAAACCATTTGTTGGCACAGGGGAAGCCTGAGGGTTCAATGCTACAACATTGCAACAACAAAACCCTAACTATTGGAACTTTCAAAAACACCTGCGAAGCAGATGGAGTCTCACTCGAGGTAGAGGCAGGGGTGGTTGCAGGACTCCATTGTCTGCAACCTTAGCTAGGACACATATCTATGATTCTAATCACTTAATAGGGCACTCAATAGTTAACATTCATCAATATTCAGTTCTTAGTTACATCGTAGTTAAACCCTTATCACAACAGAACGTAGTATTCATTCAGATCTATTACTTTCAAGCACTAATCACATCAACATAGTCCATATCTAGTATTCATCCACACTATTAAGCACATAGTATTAACATATCTATCCATCATTCATCTAGGTTAAAGCACTAAGAAACAAACATATAAACACATCAATACATCGCACAAAGCAGAGAAACACAACATGTACATGGTTCACCCCCACCCTGGGGCTACGTCCACCAACTCTTCTCTTATTTATTATCTTCGTTCAATCGTCTACATGCACAGAGCCACAAAAACCCTACTCTTCATAGGACAGAAGATCTGGATGCACTCTGCTAGATCCTCCTTCCATGAGCTAGGTTACAACACTAAGCCTTTCGACATCCTGTTACAACCACTTTCACTTAGCTCTGCAAGTCTCACATAGTATGCACAAAGAACTTACAAATCTTGATCACATAGATCCAATTCTAGCACTTAGCATGACTTGCAACTCCCCACTCCTCGTCGACTCCTCGTTACATTGCCTAGTCTTCTATTTATACTTTACAAAATAGGCCTAAGCATCGGTAAACCCATGGGTGGGCATCCCATACCCATTACATAATCCAAAATCCCAAAAAGGGCCCTAAAAGGGGCCAATATCCCATGATATCCACTTCGTCTTGCGCTCTGACTTCAACAGTCTGTCGAAGTCCCAAAATGGTAAAAAATGACCAAGAATCCTCAAAACTTGGTGAAGGGACAACAACCTATTTTGCGTATCTGGTCAAGTGGAAATCACACCCAATAGAATATTCTAGTTGGGAGAATGGAGCTGCTATCCAAAAGCATGGAAAGTCGGTGCAGGAGCTCATGGAAAGGAGTCCATAATTTTTTTTCAAGGGGATTATGATGCAGGAGCATCATTGTCACTCACGTGGAGAAAAACCTATCAACGTCTAGGAATATATACGAGATCTCAATGCTAGAGGTTGTAACATATTTTTGAAGTCTACCTTAACTCAGTGCCAGAATTAATCATTTGAGGTAGGCTTGAACTCAGGGGGGAAATCACGGAGGCACACTTGAACGATTACGAGCGAAGTGGGATATTCCACTACGGATCTGGAATGTGACTGGTCTAGATAGTCATTAGGCTAAGTTTTAGAGTAGGAAAGTAGCCTGGGGAAACCCTAAGATCCCTCTGATAAATAGAGCTTTTGTATGCCTAAAAGGGGTTGGATGGTAATCGACTAGTGAGGTTGGATAGGAGTTAGCAGCAAATATCAGTTTTCAGTTTTTATTTTCTAATTAGAGTTGTAATTATTTTCGATTATGAATAGAATAGAGGAAAAAATTGATCCAATGTATGGTGTGAACATTGTTTGCAATTTGTTGTATTTGTGTTTTCATGAGTGAATGAATGAATCTCATGTGAGTAGATGAGACTGTGAATGTTAGGATAAGTTTCAATTATTTCTCTTTTGTCGAAGTAGTGCAAGGTGTGCACAAAGCATGCAAGGAGTGTGTTAACATAATCTATTTCAATTCTGAGGCTCAAAAGAGATAACACGAAACTTTCTTTTTGCAAGGAGTGAAAATATACTAGTGCAAGGTGTGCATAGTTGTCCGCAAGAATCCAAACCTTATGTAAAGATCTAGTGCAAGGAGTGCATAGATTTGAGATTCGACTAAGTGTCGAAGGGACTTTACAAGAAGTTGAAGAACCAGAAAAGGAGAACACCAAGAGGGCGAGAGGAATTTCTCTTCGAGAAATCCTTAGAGACTAAGTTATCAAAATCCCTTAAACACAAGGAGTGCATGGGAAATCAAAGTCTTTGTAATACCAAGCTCAGGAAGAGTAACACTCTTCATTAGTGTTAAAGAGTTCCAAGAATTGGATTCATTGAAGGAGAAAAGGCTCGAAACCTTGAACACTTAGAAAATATTCTAAGTTTGAAGAAAGCATAAGCGCAGAGGAGGGAAGATCTCAGTCATTCTATCTGAATTCTAGAGAATCTAAATCATCTATCAAGAGGGACGCGTGGTGAACAATCAACGTTTCTTTGACTCACGCCTAGAATAAGTCAAAGGTCAAGTCTTAAAAATTTGTGAGACGCGAAATCATGACTTGATCTGATTCTTTTGACCCAAGAGAGATCTGGACCATTGGTTGTCCATAGAAAAATCATCGGCATTTAGGGGAACCAAAAACCTGAGTTGATAAGTCTTTCGACTTTGCAAAACACAAAGTTCTGAAAGCATCGTGACCGTCGGATCGAGGGAGGATCTAGATCGTCAGACCCGAAGCTTCAGAATTTCAGCTATAGGG